>JBAJNP010007640.1:0-22070 GCA_036877545.1 Yasuhikotakia modesta | reverse complement strand
CTGAGGCTGCAGATTATATGACAGTCTAGTTTGTCAGTGTTCATCAGTGATTGGAAATGACGCTACTGTGATCAACCAATAAGATCATTAGAACATCCAAACACGTCCTCTACACTCCACTAAAGACAAAAATGTGTGTGTGTGCGTTTGTGTGTGTGCATTAACAGGATGAGAAGGAGGAGTGGCGTCACTTCCAGGCCGACCTCCAGACAGCAGTAGTGGTTGCAAATGACATCAAGCTGGAAGCTCAGCAGGAGCTGCGCACGTTGCGCAGACGTCTGCAGGAGGAGCAGGAGCAGAATGTCATACTGACTGCAGAGCTGGAGCAGATGCGAGGGGGCAGGTACATAATCTCTCCTAAACATCTCCAGTGAGTTCTGTGACATCTCTCCTCCAGCCACACGTGCTCTGCTGGGTTCACTAGTATAGTTCACTGCATCACTTAGATGTTTAAGGTCCACCTCAAATTAAAAATAAAAGGCTTTTGTTGTGTCTTGAATGAGCTTTAAGTGATGAGATACGTAAATACGCCACATTTTAATATCTACAGTAGTTTGCTGAAATCCAAGCCTCAGAAATGTTAGTAAACTGTACTAATGAACAAATTAGCAGTCATACAAATGTCCCCCTCTGCTTCCCACACTCCCTATATCTTATGTGGTGTAGCAACTGCTAACTGTGTTACTGCCTTTCAAGACCCACTGTCTTATTTTAAAAACAAATCCTTCCACCTACACACACACAAACATACACATATACACACACAGAAACAGACACACATACACACACACACCTACACACACACACACACACTGAGCTCTGATGGGCTAAGCTCAAGCTGTTTGTGCATATACAAAATGTAAATAGATTAAATGAATCCAGCAAGACAAATTTTAATTAAAAGACAATCAATGCATTGCCGGAATATTTGAGTATATATGACTGTCACACCACAATATCTTTACCTACTGTGTGTGAAAGTGTTCGTTCAGTGATGTTTGGTGATGTGGGCTGGCATTAGAGATTTGAGTGTTAGGATAGTCTCACTGGTTTTGCATCAGTCCTAGAAAGGTTATACAGTCCTTCCTGGAAAGAATTGTACATTAAACAGCTTGAGTGTGAGCAAATAATGACAGAATTTTCCATTTTAAATGGCCAAATGTTTTAATATTTGTATAGCACAGTATACAGCCCAGTCTCAGTCTGATGTTGTTTTAAAGTACTGTTAATTCAACAAAACCCTGTAAAGATCTTATAACCAGCACAAAAGTTGCTACTGTAGGTGTTTAAAAGTCTTCTGCTCCGCTCAACCGGACAGCCAGAGCGTGTCGATCTTTCCCCTCCCTCAGATGTGTTCTCAGATTGTCCTCTGACCCAGGTGAGTGTTCTGATAGCACCAGCCCATTCACACAGAATGCCAGTATGAGTGCATATGGACAGTCAGAGCCATTGCATCTATAAGGAGGAAGAAAAGCTTGTGTCTTGCCTGTTTTCTCTGCCTCACTCACCCACTGCTTTCAACAATACTGCTCTCTGATTGGCTCATGCTGTGTGGCTTTTACAAGGGGGTGGGGTCTGCTTTGTTCTGTGTGTTTTTATACTGCCCTTAAAACTTTGTAAGTGGCGTCACCTGCTGTTTGATATGATTTCTGCACAAACTGGCTGACAGAAAATGTTGTTTGTGTTGTTTTTCAGTAAACCTTTTCAAAGGAACAGTTTACACAAAATGTAACTACATAAAGTTTTTACTACACGTTTTTTTGTAACCAATGAGAATCATTTTGAGTCAGTTTGATTTTGGTCAATCAATCAGTTTCTTCCACAAAACCATTTAATTTCTTCAAATGTTACAGTGTAATATATGATTTTTGTTTAGTGGATGTCAACAAATATTGTCACTATAAACTGCCAACATTTCCCTGTTAGTTTGTGCTTGACAGGAAATTGGTTTCAATTTTTGGGTGAACTGTTCCCTTAGGTGAACCAAAAACCATGTCTGATAATACAAATAATCAGATCCTGAAGAATTGTGAGAAGTTTAATCGTGAGGAATGCATGATGGATGATGCTGTTTTATTACTGCTGCTGAATTTACTGGTCATGTGACTCATCGGTCTGATGCTTTCAGCCTAATCAAATCAGCTTTTCATTTACATTAACTGCCTCATTCTTCCCTTCTCCTGCAGGCTTGGCAGTGGAGCCACATTTGAGACCTGCAAGACGATAGTAGAGGGACGATAGTTACAGCCATCGAGCAGAAACACCAGTATTATTCATAAAGAGACACATTCTGAAACGTCTGAAGATCTCAGAAGCTGAAGTTTCCTCACAGAAGATGATGGATCTCAGAAAAACAGCCCCTGCACTGTTTGAGTTGTGTTTGATCACGTGTTTTGGCTTGTGTTGTGCTTTAAGCATCGGCAGGATCTGGGTGTATCTGTTTATTCAATCGCCAACTGAGCAAAAAAAATGCTCAGCAATTGCTGCCTCAGGAATACAGCTAACTTTTATTAACCAGTATTGTTTGAGTTTGTCATAATGGTTTGTTCTTCTGACTGCAGCTAAAGGTGCTTTTTATGAAAATAATCTTAAATTAGACAGAGGAAGATTAGATATCTTACAGTAAACAATTAAACAAGGTTAATTTCTTTATGATACTTGATACATACATATGATACATATTTTCTATGTCTGCAGAGACAGCATCTGTTGTGTGACAATCACTTGGGTTTTTATGCATAAGTTATTTTGGTTACTCGGTGTTGCTTTACTTAAGGTCCAACACTAGATGGCAGAAAATCGATGCATTTCGACCCTCAAACAATATCACACTAGTTACAGTCTGACAAATCCTAAACACTAGTTAAATCACAGCTGGTTTACTGAAAAAAACTTTCTCTTTACACAAGCACCAGTCAGTAAAGAATTGTTCATGTTACCATTCGCTATATATTGAGGTTGTCTGGCGTTGTGTTGTGAGAGCAGTCAGCACCACACATGCTTTGCTTCACGTTTGATGTAAAGTGCAAAAATAAGCACTTCTGTTTGTGTAGCCATGTGTGACGCTTCTCAGCTCCAGCTTCCTGTTTTCATGTTTAAATGAGCTGTGGCCAATCCCAGTCTGAAAGTGTGTCTCACTAAAATCGATGGATGTAAACATCACAGTTTTCAATGGTAATGAGACATGGCAGCTTAAGTATAACACTTACAAATTGTGTAAGAGCTGTCGAGGCTGTTGGTGTTCTCAGCTGCTCTTGTGTGTCGGGTTGAATGTCTTTTAAGGAACATGTTTATTTGAGTTGAATTATATGGCGGTATTAACGCTCCAGAATATGAATGTGCTGAACATTTGAAAACACTGTAACACCTCATCCGCTTTAAATGATGCAGTTATTGAGTTTAGTTATTGTGAATTCAGTGAATTTGCAAATCTAACATATTTACTGTTAACTGTGTTTTCATGGGACTGCTGTGATGTTGGTGGGCATGAGAGAGACCATATGGAGGTGTAATTTTTGTTTAAAATAATCTATCATCCATGTGTTCTTCTCTTTTGAGCTCAATAAACCAGATCCTTCCAGAATGTTCTGTCTCTGTGTTTATAAATTAATCTCTCCTCATTCTGAGCAAATACATGATATTCTATCACACATTGCAGTGCCTTGCAAAAGATAATATACACCAACAAAACAAAGATCTTCCATCATGAGTAACATTTTCTGTAACCGAGTAACTGATTTCTACTGAGAGTCCTTTGAGATATTTTGTATAACATGACTTTTTGTATAACATCATACCTGTGATATGACATCATGCATATATACCTGTGATATGACATCATGCATATATCTGATGTGGATTAGATTAAACCCTGACAGGGTCAGTTTATCTCAGAATAACTGACATAGGTCTGCCACAGACTTGCTGTCTGTACTGGTTTTACGCCTGTGATTAAACAGCACAGACTGTTGTGTGGTCAGTTTCTCCTGTGATGTTCTGATTTGCACTGAGCTGTCCTAACCTCTGCCTGACTCAAATAACCACTGAGTTTTGATTAAATGCACAATGAACTGGATTTAAATTTCAACTCTTATTATTTTTTTGTACGTTTTAAAGAATTTGATTAGTCCTAATACTCTTGTTTATACAGAACAGTTTTGAATATTATATGTATGACAATAATTATTTTGGGTTACCCTGTTTATTTGTATGTTACTAAATATTTGTTATGTTAGTGAACCTCACAAAACCTGTTGAGAACATTTACATTTCTGACATTGTTTTTGACAGTGTCTCTCCTCCCCATATTTTAAAACTTATTTTGTAATAACTGTAATGTTCAAAGATATATTTCATTGAAACATTTATAACACAAAGAATGTATGAAAAACCAAAAGAATTAGTGGAGAATGTAATTACAGCTGGAACTCAAAACATTAAAATGAGAATATAGGGGAATTTGTGCCTAAACCATGTCACCCACCAAATAATAAATATACCGATAATAGTATATATACTAGGATTTTTGCAAAACAATGTCTTTTATTCACATATGTGTGCAGTGCCACAACATGCAACATACACACATCCCATCACTGTGTGTGTTGTGATTGACAGGTCATGGAGTGAAGATGTTAGTCTCACTGACTCAGGCAATCCTCATTGGTCCATGTCCATGTCCCAGAATGCACCTGGCAGTTTCCTGACCAATGGCAGTGTTGGTGGAGGTAGCAGCCCCTCAGGGCCAGGAGCCACAGTCAAAACCCTCATCAAGTCCTTTGACACGTCTGTACCCAGTGAGCCAATTTATTTTCTCTGTTTTTCTTCTTTCTTTTGTTCTTTCTGTGTCTCTCGTCTTTCTTTCCCTGCATCTGTATTTAATGATGAATGTTTCTGATGATACAATGAGTGATGAATATTTTGACAGCGATGAAGTCTTGAGATCATGCTGCTATCGGGGTGAAGCGGGTGCTAACAAAAGCCGTTTCTCAGTCTCAGATAGTGATGTAATGATGTAATGTTCTCCAAACATCTCGTATTTGCAGTCACAATGTGTCTGTCAGGCTGATCTCAAATCAGTCCTGCTGGTGTTAGTGTTGGACAGATATTTCTGTGAGATGTGTGTGGTGAGACACTTCTGCTCGTGAATTAGAGAGATTGTCATGACAGGCTTGTTTCATGTTCTTAGAATAATAAGACAAAGAGACTGTTATTAATGACCTTTAGCGCACTGGAGTCGGTTTATTACTGTAATGACTACAGTCTGCAGAACACAATAGTTGCTCAGTAACTGAATAATAGATGCCACGTTATATAAATGTAACTGTCAGCTAAGTCAGGACCACTTAATTTACCAGTTTCACACTTATTACTTTACCCTTAACTTTTATTTAACTGTTTCTAATGTGATTTAACTGAAATGTGAAGTGTCATTTTTGGACCATTAGCGACACGAACAAAACTTGTCCAAAACACACAGTCCCTCACACACACCAAGTTTTTTCATATTTTGAGCGTGCCATGATGTTTATATGTTTTGGGGCAATAAGTGTATAAAATCTTATATGATTATATTCTTATGTCTCTGCAAAGGAATAATTGTTTTATATAAATTATGCGATTCCCTTTAAAAGTGTGTTGAACATATTGTTGTTGGACATTATCTTTATGTGTGACCAGAACTTACTGCTTGATATTGACAAGTGTTGATATAAATTGCCCTAGATGGAGGCAGCAGCACAGAACAGATGACCACATCTCCCAGAAGCCCCCTGAGCAGCATACCGGTCCGTACCACCCCAGCGGCCGCCGTCTCGCCAATGCAGGTACTTCTGTACAGACCCCACAGTGAACATCTGATCTGCTCTAGAGTCTGAGATGTGACATGTTTTATCTTTCTAGAGACCCTCTGGAATCAAGCCTCTGTCAAAGACTCTTGAGAGAAGAATCGTGTATGGAGGACTTCCTCTCTCTGGTACTACACAGTGACATAGAGCTGTAACCTTTGACCTGTGACAATAATGATCCCCAATCATCCATGCTGTAGAGAAAAGGGTTTAACTTGAAAAAATATTTAATGCAGATGCTTTAGCGGCATGTGGTGTTGGCATGCTAACATTAGCCTGGGAGATTTGTGTTTGAGTCTCCTGAGGTTACAGAGATGTTTTCCTACAGACCTGTTGTTTGCCTCTCAGGGTCATGTGATGAACTGAAGCCCTCGTGTCTTATGAGGAAGAGTCCGTCTCTAGAGTCAGTGATTAAAACTACAGCTCATTCTAACAGCCGGGTCTCATCATTTACTTACAACAGGGCAAACAGCAAACTCAAGTAAGCTTCATACAGCTACATTTACTAAGTGACACTCATGCAATAAATCTCACCCCCACTATGGGCACTAAAGAAACATCGGCAGCCCATGAAAAAACACGGCTACTTTCACACTTTTTTCTGAAGCAGAGAGAGACATGAGCTAATAAGATGACTCAGAAGAGAAAACTGTATTTCTCAACCATGAACTTTAGTCCTGAGTCCACTAGAATCCCTCAGCTGTTACACATATTTTTATACCCACAGGTTCTGGAGTTACACAAGCCAGTGTACTGAGTGACACACTTTGTGCTGAATCACATTTGACACCTATAGAAAGGTTAAAGCTTTCACCCAACATTATTCATGATCTTATCATTATTTTCTTGCTTCACTTTAATGCCAGACAGTATTTGAGGAGATTCCATGAGGATGTTATAGACACTGTTATCTGTTAAAACATTCTCTCCAGGCAAGTGAAGTTTAATGTGTTTGAATTTATTAAAGATCAAAATTTTATTAAAGATGCTTGGAAGATCATTTTATCACCAAATGAGAGTGAGCATGGGCATTATTGAGTTAATATAACACAGTCACTGCTGTTATGAAGAACTACTCTCATGATAATGATTTTATATTTCAATACTAAACTAAAATACTGTATCACAGCAGGATTATGACTGAACATTTTGGAGCTTGACTGTATTGTTTGTAATATTTTCTGCAGGTCACAAACATCAGCTGTAAAATGATATTAAGCACAAATTGAAGAATAAGAGGTCACATAGTTTCAGTGACCGCAGAGTCATACAATCTTCTCATGAACACACAACACCACGATCTGATGTTGTTACATGACCCTCATGTACGTGTGTGTGAGGATTTTATTGACACTTAAACACTCCAGTCAAAGCCACAGGCAATCTGTTCTTATGTTATGTCTTCTGTGTAGAGTATATACATTCTGTGCAGAGTGTCACTGTTTGTCTTGGCATACGGTTCACAGCACAAACACATGTAGAGTTTCAAAGGTAATAGCATCTGAGTAAAACAAACACCTGCGGCCACACAGTCTTAATGTTAAAAAATAAAGATTCCTGTAAGGTGTCACATACAGATGCTGTGTGTGTGTGCGTGTGTTCACTGATGCTAGTGTGGAAAGAACGGACCCTCTGTCTGCTCTGGCGCGGGAGTACGGTGGATCCAAGAGGAACGCTTTACTGAAGTGGTGCCAGAAGAAAACAGAGGGCTATCCGGTAAGACCCTCTCTCTCTCTTTCTCTCTCTCTCTCTTTCTCTTTCACTGTCTCTCATCTTTCAGTGAAGTTTAATTAATCTATTAAACTGTTGAAATACTTTTTTGCAAAGCAGATGTAGAGTAAAACAGAATGAATAATGTATCAGTGAAATGTGTGATATTAACACTTCAAGAATCACCAAACGAATGAATTTCCATTTATTGGGAAACCAGTAGCCCCGCCCCAGATTCACGTCATTGGTTGAGTCAGGGTTGCTGTTAGGTGGTCAGGATGCTCAAACAAACTAAGTTTTGATGCAAGAGCTGATGCTGCTGTGATGCTTTTTAATGACATAATAAGTTATTCAGAATTTCTCTGTTTTACAGTCATAACTGCAGTTGTTTGTTTCGCTTTAGTTTAATGAGTTTATTAAATGTGGTCATTATATTAATGATTTAATGGTCACAGCCTATAGTAGTAGTTAAAGAGCCTTTTCAGCCCAGTGCTTTCATAAGCACTTTGAATATTTAGACAGTAATTGAATATAAGACAGTAATTAAATTGTTACCTTGTTGTGTAGTGAATTATATTATCTTTCTCTATAAACAATATGTAACGGCTGTAAAATTATTATTTTATTGTTATATGTTCATTGTTTTTGGCATTGCTGCTAGTTAGAATGTACAGACAGATCTGAACTCTATCTCTCTATTTTTTTTAACTCTTTGTTTCTTTTCTCTTTTTTCTCCTCTTTATATTTGAATGCTTTGTTTTCTTCTCTTTTTCCCACTTTACCACAAAGCAAATAATCTTCATGAAGGAATTCACTTGTATAAACGGTGAGCAGGCGACTTTCTCAGGCTTCTAGCAGCGCGATGGCCGGAAATACATTCTGCGTTTATCCAATAAGTCTGAGCTGCTTTGCCAAAAACAATTACAAAGACCTCAGAACTGCGGGAACATTTCATTAGAAAACCTTCCTCACAATCTGTCCTCACAAGGGAAACATTAGCTTTTAAATTGATCTGGTTAGAAAGTGGCTTTCCATAGACGACTTCCTGTCATGTATGTGTGTTCGAATCAGTAATTACACAATCCTGTAAATGGATGTTTCTGACACAGAGGGTCGTGTCAGACAGCGTTGAAAGTGTTTCAGAATGAAAGCAGTGTGTGTTTGGACGTGTGAATGTGTGTGAGCAGCTACTGTGTCGTTAAATTCTATTCAATGTAAGAACAAACTGCATACGCTTCTCATTTCCTTGCGTACGTGACATAGTAGCCGTGTTTTCTTTCAGTTCATGTAAAGTAAAAATGATTGACAGCAAAATGCTCAAAACTGCTCAAATTACGGAGGAGTTTTGAACATTGATGTTGTTGGTGTACTTGCTCATTTGTTACGTATTGCAGCTTTAAAATGAAAAACACACAGCTGTCCACTGTTGAGTTGTCAACCCTTTGGGTTTCTCTGATTCTTTTGGTTCGTAATGTTGATTCACAAGCATTCAGATTGGTCAGCGTAAATTCCAGACTAGACAAATGGTCACTCCACATCAAGTCATCACCACCATTACATCACATCCACCACAGCTTATGTCAGAATGTTGTCATGTGTTTTTCTTCCTGTTTTAGCCTTTCTGCCCGTCACAGAATCCCAGTAGGGTGTAACTGGCATAAGCCCTCAGTTCTCAGGCGGCTGAAATAATGAGCGTTTTGTGGCAAAATGAAATAAGAGGCATAAACTAACAGCTACAGATTTCAACACTGAAAATAATTAGGCTATTATATGATGAACGTTTCTGTGTGCGGTGGAGTTGTGCGAGGCCTAAACTCTGTGTACTTAACACTTAACAGGACTGTAAAATGTTGTGTGATTTACTGACTGCTATTCTGAAACATGCTGTGGAAGTTTTTACTTAAGTAAACTCAACTTCCTTTCTTCACACCATGAAGAATTTGTGGAAAGATGTTTTTATGTCACATGTTTTTAACAAAATCAGATTTAGTTTTCTTCATGTGGAGGTCAAATATGACACAGAGATTATAAGAGTGTCTGATGGAGAGACACATACGTTTGTAGCTTGTGTTGTTGAGAACATCAATGGCCACAGGCCTCTTCTCACACTGCAGAGCTGAGAAATGGTTTTAAATTGAGTTTATTATGGGCTGAGGAGAAGCTCAGGGAGGGCTACAGTTTGTCCAGTCATCAGCTGTGGGAAACGGCACAGGGAGGACACACATCCTCTCTCAGAGCCTGTTTAAATCTCAGTCTCTTCTCATCTGTTCCATCACAATTGCTCACAGCCGCCCCGAATCTCCTGCAAACAGAAGTAAATGATAATGTTTTGAGCGCAGTGGCATCAGCGTGTCGTCTGCTGGGCGGCGGGTGGGTGGTGTTAATGTACACCGTTAAGACTTTCAATGGCTGTGAGAAGGTTGAGAAATAGATTTATTTGTTTTTGCTCCTGTTTGCTTTGAAATAAGCCTCATTACAGGGGGAATAATCGTTAAAGGGCTATGAGTATTGATCACACACACAAATGTAAAGCCCTCTTCTCTTACACAGTTCAGACGAGTGTCCAGTAACTGTCTGCTTCATTATCCTCATATGTGTGTTTGGAGCCGGTATGGCTGATGTCTGAATCACTCACTCTCATATGAAAGGATGAAACGGCTGTGAGCATCTCTCATTATTAAACCCTGCTGATGATGTTTCCAAACACCATCATTCGAAAGATCTGGAATAATGCCAAGACTAATACAATTAGTCAAGATCAAATCTTTCCCCATACTCAAATTGCTTTAGTGCTTCAAACATATATGGCCATTTAATCGGATTACAGGTTTTTTGGGTGTCTAATGAAATAACAGCTGCAGAATTGTTGACGAACTGATCAGAATGTCTGTTTGTGTGTTATACATGCAATTATACTCTAAACACATACAAGATGGATTGTAATGTTAAGATTTCATTATAATTAGATTTGGAAAGTGACACTAGATGTTTAAGAAATAAACTCATCTATCTTACCCATTAAATATGACATAAAGAGTCTTTGATTTACATTGAGTTAAAACACCAACAGTAAAATACTTTCAAGTTTTTAAAAAATTTGATAACATAAGTGTGACTGGACTATAATCTAGCGTTTGTCATTTAATATTTTATTATTGCGTAAGTGTTAGGGTGAGATATGATCTCTTGTGTAGACAAACAAAAATCCTTTCTTTCAAAAAAGTTGAATAGAAAAAGAAGGAACGTAACAGAAGAATGAAGGAGATGAGATAATGTAATGAGTGAGATAATGTTAGTGGACTGTAGTTAGTTGACATGAGTTTAAGACGTCACTTCTCCTGATCTGTTACTCTCTAGACTCTCATAACTGCAGCTGGTTGATGGATGAGATTTCAGCTGTTCAGCTGTCATGCTTGTGAATCACTCTTAAAATATCAGAACCAGCCAATATACCAACATCTGCAGTCAAAGATGCTTTGAATATGAACTTTTTTTTAGTATGTTTTTTTGTGTCTTGTTTTATTTCTCATACATAAATCTAAACATAAATTTAAATAATACTGAATTATGGGCTATGGAAGGGCAAACTAATACAAGTATGTACATATGTAGTTACTGAAAAATATTATTTATGGATATTATTTTTATTTGTTCTATTGTGCATTGAGCATAGAGCTACAGACACACTTAGACAATCAGACAGTGTGAACTAACTGTTGACTGTAAAGGGATGTGTGTCAAGTTATCAGTTTTTGAAGAGATTTTTTCCAAGTTTAATAGAGTTAAGCTGCATTGACAGAGTCTGTGGCTGTTTATCGCCACAGAAAACCACAGATTCTCACATTTTAACTTTCATTTCACTTTCATTTGTTAGAAGTACAGGAAGTAAGTCATTCTGAGAGGTTTCAAATATTTGATCACACAGTTCTCATGTAACATGTACTCTTAAATGTGACTATAGCTGAAGATGTTTATATAGGTGCAGTTATCATTCGTTGTACAGAACTGGTCAAAACATTTTTTACATTTTGGAATAATAGTATATTTAGAATAATAATATACTCATCATTGAAAATAAATATCATATCATATATATTTCTTATCATACTTATTGTTCTCACCCTTTATTAAAACTACATTTTTTTCCTGAGAAGCTTTTTACAGAGTTTTGAAGAGTTTGTCTCCATCCTGTGATCTTATTGAATGTCTAAATCACGCATTTCAAAAAACAAAATTGAAATGGTTTAGATTAAAAATTTTTTTTGGATGATAAGAAATATTTCAGTCAATCTTTCCTTGGAAACTGAACTGTGCTGTTGGTGTTTGTTGCTGCACGCTGTACCAGTTGATCTGAATTAGTCTCATGTATAATTAACAGCATCTGTGGTCCACAGAGTTTAACTTGTATTTAACCCTGAACATTTCTTTCATTAAAAATGACACAGCGGCAGAATAATAATTACTCCTGTAATCATTCCCAAAGTACATTCCTCCCAAATATTTCCCACTAAAGACCCCTTTTAATCTTTCTTTGAAGTGTTTTATTTATGTCAGCTGCATGTTTTTCCTGAAAAATCCTAATAAAAAGGTCACCAGAGCTGTTTGTTAAGGATGAAGACAATAAGAAGTGAAAACGGGATCTACCAGCCTTTCAAAGAGAGGAATCAGCTGGGCCTATACTAATTCATTCAGACAAACACAAGCAGCACGGTTGGGTGCTCGGGCTGTTCAGAAGGTCTTAAGGTCAGAGATGAAGAATGTCTTTCGGACATGGAGATATGGGTGGCGTAATGCTCCCAGAATAGGGGACAAAAATGTGGGAAATGAGGGTCTTCCTCCTCTTCCTCTAGATGTTTTTCTTCTGAGCTCTATCATCAGATCATTTTCTTTGATCCAGAAATTCCAGACCAAACTGAAAGCACTGCACTTCCTCAAATGCTGCTTAGTGGTTGCCAGGTGGACACTTATTTTAATAGAAACCAAGTCTCTGTAATAATCTGGTCCTGAGATATAACTCATGACTGATCTTCAGTATGAAATCCTCTCTTTGCCTGTTTTATTACCCACCAGGTGAAGCCCCACAATTTATAAAAGTACTAGCACATTAATCTTCAATGAGCCCTGAGGTTTAGGTTTTATTAAAGTCTATAGGACAAATGATTTAAGAGGAGTTGTGTGTCTACATTAATTACCAAGGGTTTAGTAGTTTGTTGAGATGGTTGAGGTTTGAGCAATAATTTTAATAATAGTATATAACCATTTTGCATAATTATAACAAATGGTGGCATAAGTGTAATTCTGATAGAATTACTTAGACGACTCCCCTTTCATCACCTTCTCATGATTCTGTGAAGATCTGGAGGTGAATGCAGCTGAGGTGGACTGACTCTGCAGAGGTCAGACACACGGCAGGGGGCTGTTTGAGGAGCTTTGACCCTGTTGGCTCTGGTTTATTGGTGGAACTGATTGTTTAGCCCCTCTCACCTCAGATTTCCAGCACCTGCATTTATTGTCCTTTTCTAGACCATGTCTCATGTAAACAGAGGCACGGGGAACACAGATGCAGCCAAGCTGCCAATATGTATGAATTACTTTCTTACATTTAAACCCAAAAACAGCTCCTGATTCTATGCTTTTGTTGTATGGAAAAGCAACATAAACATTCTACAAAACTTCTTTTGTGTTACAAATTGACATCACAAAACATCTTTAGGGTTTTTATATATGACATATTACAGAAATGTTATTTTTAAATGAACGAATACTCAGTAAAATGTAGCAGATTCACCATTTTTCTGAAAGTCATGTTTATCATGCAAACAGGCTGCTGGAGAGACTGAATGCTCCTCTTTAAAAGCCTGTCACTCACATGGCTTTTAAGTCACAGCTTGTCATCTTTGTTAAATAACAACGAACAGCACAGGAGAGATGTGCTCACCTCATTGGAAGCTCTCTCTCAGCGCTGACAGTGAGTCTGTGTATTTGTTCTCTCTCGACACCCCATTAAATGTGCATGAGCGATTGCGTCGTGTATTAAATGGCCAGTAAAACTCAAAGTGTATATCATAAACGCTTCATCACAGAATAACAGCTCTGATTTAGTGTGCGAGCGGCTGAAAAATGTTAATGTGTCCAATGCCTGATGACTCAAAACCATAAACATATAATTAAGACGTCTGAGACTATTTATAAAGGAAGTGACATTTTTAGCGAGTTAGCAGACTGTTGAGACTCATCACTCCACTAGCATGAACAAGCTCAGCTTTTATTTCCACTTCAAATAAAAATATATCTGTCTTCTGTTCAGGCTGAATAGTGAAGCTTTGCTGGTCAGCCTATATTGTCCAAACAGATAAAAAAACCATGCAGCAAACATCGTCTCATCTTTTGATGAAAACAACGGCAGATTTCCTGTCGCTGGATGCTGTGTTTGCTTTATGCAACCTGGTCTCAGTGTATTGATGGTGTTTTTTGAATGTTTATACCCCTCTTTTCTGTTCAGGAGACATTATCTCTCCCCTCCACCACACCCACACACATTGAGGTGGAAGTGACTCTGTGCCTTTTTGCATCACTCCCAGCATTCGTGCGACACACACACGCAATCGTCTCTTGCAGGTTGTGTAAACCAGTGAGTGTGTGTGTTGGGCACCTGTCCTAAAGAGACAGCACAGCCATGTCAGGAACTGTCTGTCTAGGAAGTCAGTTTTTGAAGAAGCTATTTTTGGGTTTGTATGTGTTCAGAGTCAGTTTCATATTGTTAAAATAAACAGAATTTTAACCAATTCAATGTGTTTTAGGAAGTTTAGTCTAGTTTAGTTTGTTTACACTGATGCTTGTTTGCAGTCTGTGAATAAAGTGCTTTTTCCTGTTAGTGTCTTAAGTTTTTTGAAAGAATGGCTGACCAAAAATGTAATTTATTGTTTTATTTTGTAGAAAAACTATGTTGTAAGAAACATTGAAAAGCATGTAGTGAGTACAGGATCCTTCAATCCTGACACAAATACTATTGGTCCCTGAATAATGACAACACTGCAGTTTTTTCCTATGTTGACATATCCCATTGAAAGAGAAACACATATCCCATTGAAAGAGAAAGCTGAGGCAGCGAATTTTGAAGGACATTTTGATTTTTTAACAGCTGTATGTGATTTAAGGCTACTAGCTGTCACACAGGACTATAGCAGCTATAGCTAGTGAGTGACGGGTGTCATTGTTTCTTGTGGAGAGCATTTACCTGGAATAAAATGACCCTGCAAACAAACAAATCTTTGTTTAGGCCCGTTTGAAAAGACTGTCAGTTAAATGTTTTAAATAGATAAAACAAACAGAAGGACTTAGACCAGCCATAACCCTCAACCTACATATGTTGTGTTTTGGATGTCTTTCTTTCTAGTCATACTATCTACACCAGCATCAAACCATCACTAACAACCCGGAAACAAATGTTTGATTATGGAAACTGTCCGTCCAGTGGGGCACACTAACAAAAGTAACAAACATGCTCTAAAAACGTTTCTCTTTGTCTTGTAGAACATAGATGTAACAAACTTCAGCAGCAGCTGGAGTGATGGTCTGGCGTTCTGTGCTCTTCTGCACACCTACCTGCCTGCACACATTCCTTACCAGACGCTTATCAGCCAAGATAAGGTACTCACACACACACGCTCTCTCTCACTCACACACACAGCCACACGCACTCACTCCCTTACTCACACACACACACACACACTCTCTCACTCACAGGCACATGCACTCACTCACTTTCTCACACACACTCTCTCTCTCACGTGCACACACGTAGACACACACACTCACTCACTTACTCAAACACACACACTTACTCACTTACACACACAGGCACACACACTCACTCTCTTACGTGCACACACACACACGCACTCTCTTTCTCTCTCACATGCACACACACTCACCCACTTACTCACACACACTATCTTATGTGCACACACACTCTCTCACGTGCACACATGCAGGCACACGCACTCACTCACACACACACACATCTGTTGTTTAGATGTAGGTCAATGATTAGTTGTGTGTGTGTGTCTCCAGGCTAGATCTGCTGTCGTGTCTCTGACACGCTTTATGATCAGACACAGCATGTTAACAGGCAGATTTCACCTGTGCTGACCTGCCGCATGTATTACAGTCTTGTGTACCTCTGTTGACAGAATACATAAACAGATGGCACATAGAGTCGGGTAGAGACAATATAACACATAAACAACATCTTACCTGTGTGTGTGTATCATAATCTACTGAGCTGTGACAGATGACAGCTATTAGTATAATAGTGACTACAGGAAGAGATGCTACATTACACTTTGAATTATTCAGAAAGGTTTGTTGTTTGTGTGTGTGAATGTTAAGGCTGTTATAAGAGATCTGTTGTGTTTTTTAGTGCACGACTGCAGATCTACATCCACTGTCAGCTTTACTTACCTATTACTGTACCGTACTGTAAATAATGCTCTGAGACTCAAGGGTTTATTTTGGTTATAATAGAATCTGTTTTTTATTTCTCCAAAGGGAAGAAATCTCCTACTGGCTTTCAGGGCAGCTGAAAGAATCGGCATTAAACCCTCGCTGGTGAGTTCACATTCTCTCTCACGCACTGAAATTAGCCAGACAATAAGAGTCTGTTGTTTAAAGATGTTTTAACACAGCTGTAATTTTATAAAATAATAATAAGATGTGAAAACGTTTCAAAGCATTTTATAAACTGTATAAAAATTCATTGTTTACATGTATATTTTAAAAACTCAGTTGAACAAATAGAATCAGTTAGTTTCAGGAAACAAACAGTGATACATAAATAACATGTAGACTTTCCATATAGACAGTTGGCACATATAGAATAACCACTTTGTGTGCAGGACCAGACCAGCTCATTTAAATGCACCTTGTTTGCATCTGTTTTGTGATGGTGACATGCAGTAACAGTTAAACACAGTTAAAATGAGCCATACATTTAACAGCCATTACCTGTGCGATGTATGAGGCTTTATTCACCTGACAGCTGTGATGGACTAAAACTTAACGCATCAGCAACACTCAGACCTGAAGATGATTCAGTGCAATTTATCTCAGTGTTAAGACAGATTATTCACTGTTCAGACAATAGCAGTGAATGTGAAGTGTGTGTATATGAAGCAATCATGATTTTAGTGATTTCAGTGATTTCAATAATTTCTCAATAAATGGTCAAATGTTTTGGAAGATAAAAACAAAAACATATATTTGTGAGAATGAGATGTTTTACTTTCTCAGAAGTTCTTATTATAGTTCTTTTGGTTTCGTGGTGATATTTCTTGTCAGTGTTGATGGGATTTTCTCACTGGTTTACTGTCAATCTCTCTGAACATCAGACAGTCCATCTGACCCTTAACACCTCCATCCTGATGTTTCCCTGCAAAAACAAACATCACACACAAAGCCACCAATATCAGTTCACAGTATCACACTATGTTCTCTCTCTGACAGGAGTTCAGAGCTGTGAGACATCATTTCTCGTTTCTGTGGGTGAATGAGTTTCCAGTGATGTGCTGTTGACTCATGCACTGACATTGTTGTAGGTTTCAGCATGGCTGAAACATCTCTTATCAATAATTTAAAACTTAAGTTCAACAGCATTTGTGTGTGTTGAAGTCTGCATGTGCCGTGAAGAACTGCCGTCTGTTTGAATGTAAAGAAGCAGAAATGAGCATGACGGTCTCATCTCATTACTCGTTTTACCTCAGCCATCATCCTTGCCTGTATTTACCTCAGCGAGTATCCTCAGCCTTCCTGTTAGCTCAACTGCTGGAGTATTGCATTAACACTGCAAAGGTTGTGGGTTCGATCCCAGGGGAAGGCAAGTCCCGATAAAAAAATATATGTGTACCTTGAATTCACTGTAAGTTGCTTTGGATAAAAGTGTCTGCCAAATGAGTAAATGTAAAATGTATTTACAGCAGCTGCGCTGACCCCATAGCTAATGTTTAAATCTTTTACACATTTGTATCTATAGAGTTTGTGAGCAGCTGACTGATTGAAAAATACTTTTGTGACGTCACTACAGTTGTGAGCCATATTTTGAGATGACATCAGTCACATGCTTGTGCCCTGCAGCTGTTGTGACACACAGAAACACAACAAGCGTTTGTAAAGATAATTACAGCTGTAAATCAGTGTGTGGATGTCCGTGTGTGTTTAAATTATAGATACAATGTGATGCTGATGCTACTGAAATGAGGCCAGATGGTTGGATGCCATTTGACCTCAAGATCTCAGATCCTGTGCTGGTCAGCAAAATATGTTGTGTTGTACAGAATGAAAAAGAGTGAGAGAGAGAGAGAAAGAGAGAGAGAGGCCAGGGACATTAGATTCTTGCCACTGTCGACTTATCCTATAGCCCATATCAGTGTAACCACTCTGCATTAAAAACAAGTGTGCTGAGATTGTGTCCAAATATCTCACTGCCTGCTGGGAGGTTTTAAAATGACCTGTAAATGTTTCATGTTTCTGTGGGTTCTACACAACCACTGATACTATAGCAGGAAACTCCACACAATGATATACAGTCACATGCAGGAAACAGTGACAGGAATATTAAGGCAGTTAGTAATAACTTCAGAAGATGAGTGCGATGACACACACACAGACAATTTATTACTTCAATAATGTGATGTGTTTATACTTGCTGTCGTTTTAAAAGGAATCGTTTTTCTCAGGTTTTCATCATTTCAGATCAGTATGACTTTCTCAAAATATCTTCCTTCATCTTCCTTCATCAAGGAAATATTTTGAATATATTCCACATCATTCACACTTCCACATATTCCGACTGCATCTTTGCATAACTGACAGAATATTCACACACACAAATGAAAACTGAGAATTTGAAGGGGAAGATATTTGGTGAGTAACAACTTAAATGTTCCTCACATAAAGCTCTTGTTTTGCCTCAGATGTATATTTTAATCTTACTCAGAGCGTAACAGCTCCTGTAAACCATAAGCAGCACTTGTAAACCCAGCATTATTACAGCCTCCGAGAACTCTCAGCCTCATATTATGGGATGTCTGTTGTTTGTTGGCTGTGGAACTGAGATCTCCAGCTGAGATCTGTGTTACTGAGTGCCTGATTGTGTGTGATACGTGCCCTGCGGATGTGATTGTGTTCTGCACATGTGATAATTGTGACCTCTTATTGGCTGTCATGCAGAAGTGAAGCTCTCTGCTCAGCTGACCTGCTCCCTTAAAACCTTAACACCCATATCTCATCCAGATTACATTAGCCAATGACTGGAAAATCCAATTTCCAGTAGATTCGCTCTTCCTTGGGGGATGATGAGAAAAGGAAGCTTATGAATGTCACAACCTCTGACAGTATATGAATGTAATATTTCCTGCTTTGTTTAATCACATGGGGTTTAAACGTATGCAATTCATATCAGCTGTAAATGATGTATATGAACTATATCTCTCTCTCTCTCTTTCTCTTTCTGTGTCAATCTGTCTCTCGTTTTGTCTCTTTCTCTTCAGGACATGGATGAATTGATGCACACAGACCGCCCAGACTGGCAGAGGGTCATGCAATATGTGTCTCAGATCTATAAGTACTTTGAGACTTAATTCCGGACAGAAAGAAGAGGAAGATGAAAACTTCCACTTTTTGCCTCAGTTCTGTTCAGTTCTTCATATTACACACTGTACACACTCACATTCTCTATAAAACCAGCATATTACAATACACACAATCCCTGTAGCCTCAAACATCAAAAATATCTACACAAACTTCTTATAATTTATTGTCTTGTGGTGACAATAACTCATTTTTAGAAGTTTGATGTTGCTTGCAGAGTTTGTGCACTAAAACATAGTAAACATGGTAAAAACATGATAAACAAGACGAACATGGTCTAGTTTAGTATTCACAATTTTGGAGCTGCTAATATTTACACAGACAGTATTATTAGCCAAATATATTAAGATATTAAGATATATATATATATTGATATACCTATAAAATATTTTTAATGTTTTCCCACAAATTTTAGAGACTTAAATAAATAATGAAACTGAGTTTCATATAGTTTGTTGAAGATGTCTTTGTAGTTTTGCACAACAAATCAATTCACAACACATCAATCTAGGATTAACATGGATCTACTTTTTATCAAACAAGATTCTTTCTATCCTGCTGTAGTTAATTATTCTCAGAAAAGTCAATATCTGATTGAATACTGTAAGACTGTTTCACACAACTATCATTGATTATTTCATGTCTTTTGTGTCTAGTTAAATTATAACCGATTTGTAAAATTCATGAATTTGAAAATAATTAATTTAAATGAAAGTAAATGGAGTATAAATATGAAAACTATTTCTGAAACAAGTGAGTTTAGTCTGGTCAACAAGACACCTGATGCCAAATTCACAAACGCACAGCCGTGCAATAATCTGTTCAGATACAAATGTTTAAAGATAAACACCTTCTGTTTTGTCACAGCTAACAATAGAAGCATCTCAAACGTGTTTTATACAGGATTGGCAAAGATATTTCTTAACTTTTTACTCCAAATGTTTTAATTGTTAACAGCTGTGTATGATCATTTTGTGTGATAGTTTTGCTTTATGAAAGCTGATGGTTAACGGATGATAATAAAGATTTTTGGTGGTGATATAAATTGTTGATTGTTTGTTTGTATTGCTATAATATTTTCATAAAAACAAATATCTGAGATGAACGATCTACATCAAATTCACTTAGTAAATATTGTGATTCTGCTACAGAAGTAAAGTGTGTTTTTTGACAGTGTTGTCAGCAGTTTATAGGTCTGCTGAAAGCTCTTAAAGTGAAGCAGTGAAAGTGTTGATTCAATGCAAACATTATTTCAAAACACCATAAAGAGTCCATAGTGTGAATCTTTAGGAGTCGCTCAATAATGACACTCATTACACTCACCAGAATCATCTTGTAAATATTACACACCATGTTTTCAGAATAGCAGTTGCTGTCTAATCCCAGAGATCAGCGCCTGTTGTCTCAGATGTAAGAGGCAGATCACAGCCATAATCTGACTGGGAATAGACAGAGATTCATTCATCAAACATTAGAAACACTATTAATATTAGTGTTAATGTTGAATTAATGTTTAAACTTTTTACTGATGATTAAAAAATAAAAGTCTCTAACAGTGTAACAACATGTCGCTGTATTTGCATATTATATTGTTATAATTGTTTTTTAATCTGTTTATACTTTTTTTCCTGCCTCTTATTTTCCATTAGTCGTCATGTATGTGAAACTTTACAAATGATCATTTAACTTAAACTCTGTTTAACTTTAAACTCTGTAAGCAACTCTGTGTTGCTTCTTAAGTGACTCATGGGGTTTTGTTATCATAGATAGATTTCATAGATTACATTAAATAGGTTTATATGAAGATACAGCGGAAGGTTTTTTAGATTCATTTCTTTTTTAAACACCTTTTTGCCTGCAGTGTTTTATTTTAAATAACCCTGCAATATGCAAATGACGTTTTCGTATGTATATAGTGTAGGGTGATAAAAGCCTTTATAATGATCATTTAAGGATATAAAACGCATGTCAGCTTTCCAATACTGTCATGTATAAACTACTGGTGAGAAACCGAGTTAATGGTGAAATGCGTTCATGCTTTCTGTCGTTTTCTCAGTGTTTCCAGCAGACCGTGAGGATCTGGGCGTGGCGTGAGCTGTGACGTACAGCGCAAGTTTTCCGCCAGCTGTTTGAAAGCGCGTGTTGCGCTCCGGCTGCGACGCATCACATCTGCAACACGAACCAGCAAACACTTTAAATAACTAGACAATACCTCTGAAACGAGGGTAAGCAAAACTTCACCGTCTCATCTAAATATCCTTCACTTTATATTGTCTTTCTGAAGTAACTTTAAAGGGAACTTCAGACATATGGGTATCATCGCAGCACATGTTTACGCGTCACGACTGCGCATCTGTGGCGCTGCACGAACAGAGAGTTTAAGCGCTTTGTATCTGTGCATAACTTGCGTTTAAGGGAAGTTTGCTCTGAAATCCAACAGATGTCCGTTTTGGCAAATCACAAACTTCATCGCAGAGGATTGAGAGAGTTGCGAGACAGACAGACCGTGTCTTAACCGCATCTGATGAAGGCGAGCAGACATGGATTCGCTGTACATCGCCATTGAGCTGCTGATCGCCCTGCTGTCTATAGTGGGAAACGTGCTGGTGTGCTGGGCTGTGGCCATCAACTCCACCCTCAAAACCGCCACCAACTACTTTCTGGTGTCTCTGGCTGTGGCGGATATTCTGGTGGGCTGCCTGGCCATTCCGTTCGCCATCACCATCAGCATCGGGCTGCGCTCCGACTTCTACGGGTGCCTTTTCCTCGCGTGTTTTGTTCTGGTACTGACACAAAGTTCAATATTTAGTCTTCTGGCGGTGGCCATCGACAGATATCTGGCTGTCAAAATCCCTTTGAGGTGAGTCC
>JBAJNP010007639.1:0-22073 GCA_036877545.1 Yasuhikotakia modesta | reverse complement strand
GTTTCTTTATTTAGCTAATAAAGACACTGGAACTCAAACCCTTGACCTGTAATGGTTCCCACAGCATCCAGTCTCAGGGAGCAAACTATGCATTCAGCAAGCAATCTACATATCTGACTGGGCATCGTTGCTCACCTCAGTTTAACCCTCCATCTTCAGAAGATGTCCTGGATTGTCACTTTGGTGAAACAGGTCTCGGTGTGACTTCTGCAGAAATTCAGCAGAAGTGAGTTGAAAGCAGTTTTACCTGCATATCAAATGGTCCATTTCTTTAGTCTCATGCTATGATTTCTTATAAAGACAGATGCACAGCATAGTAATAAACAAGCATAAGAAGTCCCATAGGTTTTTATTCTCAACTGCAGTTTTTAATCAGTTGAAGCACTGTGAGTTCTGTGGTAATCTCTGGATGTTGTCCACTCTCACAGAAATATGTTGAGTCTGATTTTCTGCTGATGCTGTAACAGCCAGTAAACTGTCAGCACTAAATCCAAACAAAGCACAAAGTCTCCAGCATTGGCTTAAGCAGTAATCTCAGTATTCTTTCAACACGCTATCACAAAATGATGAGCCAATTATTAAAAGAAAATGAACTGATCACAACTGGTAGAAGAAGTACAAAGAGCCAAAAGGTTCCTAAAATCATTCATTTATTTTTATTAAATCAAGATTAGCTGGAGAACAGAGCGTATGATCTGACGTTACACCGCTGCATGATAACTGTGTTTTCACATGTTAGACACATTTCTCATAAGGAATCAGGAGGAGTTTTATTTAAAGTTATCCCATATGAAAACATAAATCAAATATGTTTGATGTATTCAGTTCATAACTGTAAAGGGGATAAGCGTATTTTCCCAGAAAATCTAGTAATATTATGCTTTTTGTAAGGCTTAATTTTACAGTGTCTGTTTTATGTACTAACTGTACTTATATATACTTACATTATTAGGGTAAGATTAGGGTAAAACTGTGAATAATTAATGTTTAATACTTGCCCAATATTATATATGCAATTGACTTTCTCAATGACATAAGAAAATTCAAATTTAAACTAATTTGCTATTGGGTCATCCAGCTATATAGTTTTTACAAGCATGCAGTAATTCTATTGTCACTTATACTATAGTGAGTGCCATGTATGCTTGGCTTGTATAAATTCTTACAATCAATAAGCCTTCAGCCCCTATTTTATTTGGTATTTGGACCTGCCCATATGCATGCTTATGGTCTTAGGTAGGACTGCTTATATGAATACCATTTAGGCCTGTTATGAGCATTCCAAGAATTCCATGCTTCTGATCTGACATTCTCGCATATTAGTCTAATCAATAATAATGATGTTTTACTGGAAACACATGTAACATCTAACCACACACAGTCAAACACATTTTCACCAAGCTTTGAGGACAACAGGGAATATTTAGTGCACCTGCAAAAACAAAGTATCAAAATATTGGTAGAGAGATCTGTTACTTTGTTCGAAAACAAAAGAGAGATTATAATGCTAAGTATTTCCTGAATTTGTCTTGGTGCATGATAATGTTTTTTCTTTTATTAATAAATTGGTCATTTTCACCACTGTTTTTTCCTTTCATGTAAGGAAATCAGTCAAAAAATGTACAATGCTTTACAATATTATATACAATACCTTTATATATACAATACAATACAATATACAATATATTTACAATACCTTTTTTCTTTATAACTTTGGAAACAAAGACATACTATGTAAGATATACATAAGGTCTTAAATCACACTGTTTTGTTTCTCATTGTTGCCCACACACCACACTCTCATCTCGTCTATGATGGGCTGCAATTAGACCATTTCCTGCCTTTATGTTCCTTGTTACCAATTCATCCACCCAGATTTCATTACTGTAGACATTTCAAACAGAAACCATTGGCAACACTCATTGTCTGGCAATAGCTGCTCAGCATCAGGTCTCTTTTATGAGATCGTCTGGGCGATCTGGTTTAGGGTCACATTCAGCTGCCATTAATTAAACACACAGCTGTGAGATGGCTGAGAGACTGTCACTGCTGCCAGCATGAGCCCTCCAACTCTGCAAATATCTGGAGTTTGTTATGTAATGAAATGCCCATTGGAATATACAGAACACTGTGCACACCACCTAAAAAGTTAAGGACACACATATGTTCTGTCCAGCATCTCAAACTTTTAAACTGTTATAAAGTGAATTTACTTTATAACAATGTTCTTTGTTTTACTGAATACAATAGAGAGGATTTAGGGCCTATAAGACCCCCACAAAACTTCTGCATGAGGCCTGTATATATTGTATCATCTAAAAAATGATGCGTTACAGGAGGTTGTAGTTCATGAAGGTGAGTTGTCATGACTCACGAAATAGGAATAAAATAGTCTTAACATATAACACTAAAAATTGACTTTTTAGTGGCACAAGGGGTTTAAATACGAGACCAAATGAGAGTTAACTGATGAACAACAGGTGAACTTAACAAGACTAATGAGGGAAAACTAGGTCAAACAGGAAGGAACCAAAACCACAAAGTAACAGAGAAACAGAACATGTGACATTATGCTCTACACAGTATTAAACCAGAATAATCTAAAATAAATTACATTTAAATTATATAGAACTTTGAACTGTACTGATAGTCAATAGAACGCATTTTTATCAACATTAAACACATTGATGCAGTGGCATATAGACACTGGAAATGTCACACCAAACAAGAGTTAGTTAGTTAATAAATTCAAAGACTGTTTTCCACATGAAAAGTCACTAGGGTTACATTAAATCAAGTGTTTATCTATTACACCTTTCAAGCCACCTGATTGGCTGAAACAAAAAGGCAGGTTTGGCGAAGAAAACAAGTGACCTTTTTATTAATGTGATTGCGGCGTGGAGTGCTGATGATACCCAAATGCCAGCAGATAGCAACTCAGCTTTTGATCTGTAAGAAGGTCAAGTGAGAGGCAGAAGATATAAGGACCATGAAATCATCCGTCCATGTGATTTTTATCAGTGTGGCCAGCTGCAGCAGTCCGGGATGGTGGGGCTGTGTAGAGCAACAAGTGTTTTATTGCCTTTTACACACACTTTAAATCACTGACATTTTGTTTTCACTTGTAGTCTGTTTCTCCTTGGTAGAAATGAGATAACTTAGTGCTGGCACCCGTTCTGGACTATTTGACAGTCAGAGATGTTGTTATGGAACATGACTTGTTAAAACAACATCTGTGCTCTTAAAGGCACCTCACAAATCTCCTGCTTTATTCAGCCTAATAACTTTGCATATCTGTCACTGTGTTCTAGTTTATTTGAAAAACAACAAAAAATCTCAAAGCCAGATACTGCAGACACCAAATTGTGTAAGGTGCCGGTATTCACTGTTATTATAATACAGTATATCTTGAATTGGTTGTTTTTTGTTATCCCTTTGATAAAGTCTCATTTGAACCACAAACTTAACTAAATTGCATTAATTAATTTTTGTGGGGAATAATAAAAGGAAAATCCTGTCCCATCATTTGTTTAAACACGACCGAAGGACCAACATTGCAACAATATTCAATATTCTTAAAATTTGTCCTCTTGCTTAGTCGAAAACAAATGACATGTGAATTTTAATTTTAGCTTGAATTTCCCTATTTAAGCTACATTTTTAAATACTTTATATATTTTAAATATTTTACATACATTAATATTTTTCATACTTTACTTTTTTAAATTTGCTTACATATATATTACTAAGAAGACTGTCTGTTGAAGTATTTTAATATAGATGTATAAAGAATATATAATAATAAATATATAAAAGAATAAAAAAGAAAAAACATGCATCCTGTATCCTCCACAGGTCAGTTCCAAGCAGCAAATATGCAAGAGAAATATTTATCCCTGCATCACCAGAATGATCTGCTAAATGCCTAAATGTAGAAAAACATCATGCACATCATCTCCAGAACTGTTTAAAGTTTGTTTATTGCTGTGTTAGCCTAAAATCTTTTGTCTGAAATCTGGTTTATCTAGAGCAAGAGTCAAATTCACGGACAGGCTTTTAAAAAAAAAAAGAATCTTCGCTGAACTTTCCACTATCCCCATGTATGGACTGTCTGGTAGGAAAAAGCAATATGTTATGTCTGGGTGATCACACACTAAAAACATGTCGGGGGTCACAACTGGGAAACTGATTCTCTATATCCTCAGCTCATCTTCACATGCTGAGGGTGTGCCAGTTTAAAAGAAGGACCACCTTCAACCAAAATACCAGCATTCATTCACAGTGTTGGTCATGCGTCTGTTTTGTCAATACAAAAACTATTAAAAAATTAATTCTACTCTATAAACTGCTAAAGAATGTATTTGGAAACATCAGAGAGCTACCGCTCTCTTCTCTGCTACTTTTAAAAGATTTGGTTAGTTGTTTTGCCAAGTATCCATGGCTAAATAATAACTGGCAAACATTTTGAAGTGTTATGTTAAACCTCTGACAAGCGAATGAGAAAAGGGCAAAAGAAATGGAAAACTAACTAGCTAACTAACTAACTAAGCACACAGATCTGGAAATATGATATGTCACAACAAACAAATTATTTGTATTACTTTTTAAGTAATTAAATTTGAAGCCTCTCAATATATAATATAGTTAGAAAGG
Organism: Yasuhikotakia modesta; assembly: GCA_036877545.1. Taxonomy (NCBI): domain Eukaryota; kingdom Metazoa; phylum Chordata; class Actinopteri; order Cypriniformes; family Botiidae; genus Yasuhikotakia; species Yasuhikotakia modesta. The sequence goes on along the minus strand of JBAJNP010007639.1, from coordinate 17,420 downwards.
GAGAGAGACAGACAGAGAAAGCGAGAGAGAGACAGACAGGCAGAGACAGAAGGGGATTTCTGCATCAGTGATCAAAAGCAGATACATTATCCATCAGCTGCATGAGATTTAGATGGAGAAATTGATGTTTGCATGTATCTGGGACAAGTAAATATATTATCTAGTGACACAGAATCCACTGCTGGTGTACTGGCAGTACTAACAGTAGTTTCCTAAGAAACAACAAAGATATTGATGGATGATGAGTGACATTTAGGAGTCTAACGTCAAAATGCACTCAAGTTATTCTTCGTTTTTGAGTGAGTCCTGATTTGTGAGTCCAACTGAAAAAAGAAGAATTTTTTTATGAGAAAAAAATATCCTTTTCAAATGCAATCACATACTGTAGGGGAGACTGTGAGGTATTGTACACAAAGTTAAACCAGTAGGAAATTAGCTACAGGGGTGAAAACACTATCTTTTAAAGTACTTTTACTGTCATACAAAAAGACAAACTGCAAGCCTGTTAAGATTCTACAATTATTAGCTTATGTTTAATGTGACACCTCAGGAGTGTCAGTTGTTACAGGCATTCAGTTTAAGGATAAGTAGTAGAAGTAATAAACTGTTTTTCTAAGCTAGTAGATTTTTAATCAAGCAGATAAATGTACAAAACATTCTATTAATGTTTAAGATAAAAGCAAAAACAACACTGAGGTTGAGTTACTGAGGTCCTGACGTTACTTTGTGTTACAACACCCACTGGCCTCCCTCCTCTTTTCCCCGGGTGTCATTCCCAAGTTAAGTTCACTCAGGTACAATTTAAGTGGTAGAAAAGGCCTACATCCTAGACTCATAGCCCCCACACCCTCAATACTGATGACCTCTGACCTCCCAAGAAAGGCTGCGGTGGGAAAACCAGCATTTTCTTGAACACAGCACAGCCTCAGATTCCAAACAGGTGGCAGTCTCTCTGCTTAGCAACTTGTTTTGGAGGTCTTTTGATGAGGTTATATGAAATAACGGCAGGAGGGAACTGTTCCCCACCAGGTAACCAGGGGCAGTATATGGTGGGAATGTAAGCTACTATATTAGATTGGTGTGGTCTATGCACGGAGTGGAGAGAGGCAGCATAGCAGGTTAACTCCTTAAGATCCCACGAGACGCTGGAATCTGAACTAATGCAGCAGTCTGTCATGATGACATCGCCCTCTATAGGCTAAATGCTGTAAACACTTGTTGTATTGCTAGCTGGCACTAACTAATAGAATTAATCATCAGATTATTAGATTATTTATTATTTATTAGATTTTAATATCATTATACCTTATTTATCATTTACTTAAACGTTCATTAACTACAAATTAAATTGACAAAATACTTGGACCATTGTTTAGAAACAGAAGCATAATAATTTAAAGAATACAAACAGCAGACTTACAGCATTTTTCCAGCTGGGCCATTCGCAGAACGTCATTCATGAAAATGGAGGAGGAACATCTATATCCATCACCTTTAGGTATGGCTTCATAAATCTGAGATAGTTCTTAAGAAGACTACTGATATAAGACTCTAATGTCATTTTAATGTCATTTAACATTTAACTGATAAAAATACATTTTGGACATTACAGTGTTTATAATGTCAGATTTTACTGCTTAGGTAAGTACCAAAACTGCGCATGCGCAGAGATATTCGCGTTCGTGAACTTCGCACCTGACACGTTCATGTGTTTTGCATGTTCACAATATGACTCGAAAACATGTTAAATTCAGCCGGAAATCAAAACATAAAAAGGAGGATAAATCAAAAATCGTCGACAATGATCAACAAACTACTGAAAGAATTAGGACCCAAGACGAGCCGAACCCGCCGGACTTACCTAAGAGTGTGAAAAAGAAAGAAAAATCTGCGAAACAAGTTCACATCGCTTTTCTGCCAGAGAAATACGAACCTCTGGTCGAGGATGAAGTTTCTGACAAAACCAAGACAAAGCAAGACAAATATAAACAAATGAGAAAAGTATGTGAATTTTATCGAAACTTTGCCAGGCGTTTGTTTGGCTGATACTGTTTATAGTGACTCGTACTGTAACAGCGCAACAGCAGTGATATAAAACAAAACGACAAGAAAAGTGTGTTTTTATACAATACAAATATATGTAATGTGATAGCAGTCTGTTCAGTCGAAGATCTGTAATTGTGTTGTCATCTGTGACCAGTTTGTTTCTTTTGCAGAACGTGGGTAAAGCGCTTCGCTACAGCTGGAAGTGTCTGGTGGTTGGACTGCAGAGTTTCAGTGCTGGCTATTCAACACCATTGACTGCAGTTGTGCCAGAAATCCACAAGAGATCTTACACCTACTAGAGCACAACAGCTGTATGTTGTGTCGTGAGCCATACATGACCAATGTTTTTTATTAACTCTGATTCAGAAGGGGCTGAAAATCAAATGGGATGGACACAAACGTTGCGAATGGCAAATGTGTGACTGTTCCTTTAAGTTTTGATTTCAGTGTGTTTTGTGTACCAACCCTTTACTGTAATATCATTTACCATCAGTGAAGCAATCCATATGCACAATGTCCATGAAACACAAGAGTGAGTATTTTTAAGTATCTGCTTGGTAGATACTATTCATGTACCAACCGGTAAATTGTTGCACATTGTATTCTGATAAGGGTAATAATAGGTAAGAGATGAGATTATTATTAAGCCAAACATGTTTACCACGAAAACAGAGAGGTTCTTAAATATAACTTATTTATGTTATGATGGGTACAGTAAGTAGATTTTTTTTGGTTCTGTGTAAGTTAGACAAATGTAAGACAAATAGAAGGTCTTGTTTTTTGTTTTGAAGGAATCAGGCAGGTAGCCAGGAAATGGACGTAGAATGAAATTGTGGATCAGACATAAGTCCCAGTATTTCTTCCCAGTAAGAATTATGCACTCATTTCAAAAGTAGTACTCTGCTGTGATTCATGTATTAATGATGTCATTATCTTTCAATCATCCATGTAAATATTTTTTATTTAGGTAAATGTTTAATTTGTATTAAATGTTTGACACTTTTTGCATTTTTACATGTTTGTATAAATGTAGCAAATGCGCTGATTAGAAACCATATTAAACCCTAATCTTATTATTGCTTTGTACACCATGAGGGGGCAGCATGGTACACGGCAATAGAAAGCGAAAGTAAACGCAATAAAATTGTATTGGCAAACAAATGAATACTAAGGTGGAGGTTTGTTATTATATAACTGACTGATGCAATGAATTAATAAATGTTGTCGTATAATGGTTAGCAAGACCTTGGCCTTTCAAAATATTTTTTTACAAAGACAGTAAGAATGAAGAATCTCAAATTCTTACAGTAAGAATCTCAAATGTTTCAATCCATGTCTGCTTCCCTAGTTTGATGTCTTTTAGGTTGTTACATTTGAACTAATGTAAAAATTTATTCTACATCCACAGTCAATCCACAGTCATTTCTTTATTACCACAGATTAATGTGTTGCCTTCTTTTACAATACACACCATTTTTATGTATCTGACGTACACAGACACAGTAATGAAATAGAAAACAAATGGCTAATTTAATAATTATTAGCATATGAACTACATTCACTGTATAATATAATGCTCTAGTGTAACTAGGGTAACTCCAGGAGTTTTGCCAGTTAATTTTTAGCACTCTGTGAAAAGTTTTTCACCACTTTAGAACAAAGGATGTAAAACTTCAGCCAACAAGATGGCCATCTGTAAGGAGGGGAGCAGCTGTTAGCAAGATAAGAACTTTTAAGATTAAACTGCATTTTTGTATTTATCAGAGGGCGTTGGGAAGGAAGTGTGGCTGAAATGTGATCTATGGACCAATGGAGATTAATGAGCTCATGGGTGTGTTTAGCTGGCACAGGTGCTGTAACAAAACTTGACATGATGTAATAGGTGGGCTGTGATCTCTCACTTATGAGATAAGCAAAACTCTCACTGAAAGAGACGGCAGGTCAAAGGTCAATTCATGAAGCAAAGAAATTTAACTCAGCATCTTACATTTTTCTAGTTCTAGACTAAACTCTTAAGTGTAAACAGTTCTAATTCTGTTCTATATACTCATACACAGGCCACCATGAATGTATATCACTATGCAGTCAGTATAATTTGCAGTCAAAAGTTCATAAATGCAGTCAAATATGTTATAATACACATGGAGGATTGTCAAGTTTATAAAGAACACAAAAAAACAAAATTTCCATGTCCTGATAATATAAAAAAAACTCAAAATGATGTTATAAAAATGTTTGGTTAACATTAATGTATAAAAATAATTCAAGTCAAGATAATTTAAAAAAAGAATAAAGGTCTAAAAAATTAGACCTCCCCAAAGCTGAATATGGAAAGCTGAATGTAATTAATAGACAGCACAGCTTATATCATGTCACTGATAAATGTGATTTTTTTAGCTCTAGATTACCATATCTATTCTCAGTTATTGTCAATTTGTATCTTTTAATAAATTTAAGGGATAAAACCCAGGCTCTATTTTCTCAGATAAAAATAAAGATATGAGAAATTCTGAGAGAAGAGAGGTTGTATTATTGAAATCCATCATTCAGTTCCTCCAGAATTCAGTCTGTAGCTGGTCAGCTCGGCTTTTGTGGGATTATTGTTGTTCGGCATTTACTGCAAGAAAGTGTAATGACTTTATCCTCTAAATAATCTGCTTTTGTCAATAAATATACTGAGTGCAAATTAAACAGCAGAAATCTTCCCAGCATTTGAAGACATTGATACAGAGTGTATCTTATGAAGTCACAATCTAACACAGACAGACAGACTCCATTCCAATAATAATAACTGACCTACAAAGAGAAAAACTGTTGTAAAGGAATGGAAGATTAGGGCCTAATGGACAGAAGGCCAATATAAATATTGCTAGTTGTTATGATATTTACTTTCTCTGTTGCCTTAAACAGAACTGTTTGTAAAATCTTGAGACATAAAAAGTATAAGAAACCATTTCGGATCTTAAACCCTAGAAAAAAAACTACAACATAACTAGATTGGCAATACAATAATAAGACAAAAATGCAAATATTTAAATGCACTACAATGACTTGAATTAGTAGGTTGGAGACCCAAATGTTTTAGAAAGAATATTGGTTACCCAAAAGATTAACCACATCATTAATAATGTGACGTCTATATTATCTCCTGCCCTCTGATACACTCTCCAGCTGACATTTGGCTCTCTGGTCACCAATCAATAAAATGGCTATTTAAACCAACTTAATTTACCCTCAGTTTTTGAGCTGTTGTTCAAACATTTTGCTCAAGAATAACAAACAGCAATAAAACAACCTGGAAAAAGCCAAATTGCATATCATATACAAATTGGGATATCATAATATTTGAAGGTTTAAATGTATGAGTTAAAGAATTGACTACTTATTAAAGGCATAACATATCTCAAGGACTGTATGAACTCATGAAACATTTAAATAAATAAAGCGATAAGACCCTGTTACCCAGCCATATAGGTCAGAGAGAAACACCAACACAAACAGTCAGTTTTACCTCATGTTATTATACAAGTTTAAAAGTAATTTTTCTTCATTTATGTTCATAGATTATAGAAGTCAGTCACAGACTGCTACTCAACAGCGTATAAATTCAGGAATGTTTGTCGATGTTCAGTTAACTGTGAGACATGCTGTTCATGATGCGTATACAGCACCAGCATACAGGTATGAATTATTGCTTCATAAGGAGAGAGATGCCTGAGATCTGATAAAGATTCAAAACACACTTTATTCTCAAACAATGTAAGAACAACTGGGTCAAGGTGAAGCACAGTTTATTTTGTTATTGAATCATAATGTGTCATTAAAAACAGGATAAATGTTATAAATGTCTCAGTTCAGTGGACACATTCTCTGAATAGACACCTTGAAACCATATTTACATGTTATTTATACATCCTGTTTTTTTCTCTTTATGTTAATGATCTGTCCGAAATAGAAATAATTTCACATTTATTTATTTGTTTGAATAGCATTTCAACTGAGTAGCGGGAACAAAATCTGAAAGTGTTCTAAGTGCTGAAATACATGATATCTTAGGACAAGTGTGCCTCTCTCATCCCAGCATGGGTGGCTGAGGAAAATTATCTTGTAGTCACTTTAAACACTTTGCATCCTTGAGTCAGATTAGCCTTGAGTCACCCTTGTGGAAGCCACCTACCAATTGACTTGATCTATCAAGGTCTTGAGATCACAGATTCGGTATGACCTCACTTTGTGGGTTGTCAGTTTGATTAGCTCATCCACAAACCAGCAGAACATTTGTCCTCAGATAACATCTCACACAGCGAAAGCTGCACATACTTGCTCTTGTCCCAGAAGAACATTTGATTGCTCAGGAGTTGTTCTTTCTCCTTGAACAGACATCTCAGTTGTTTCATTTACTGTACGTATCACCTGCTTGGGAAAAACACAATGTACAAGCTTTAGAAGATATGTGAAGATACAGAAGATGGAAGAGCTCAAAACAATAACATACTAAATACACACTCAACTTTATTTGTTTGCATAGAAACAGCTTTATAGCAAAGTACATCCTGCCAATAATCTCCAATGGCATTTTCGGTTGTTCTAGATGAGGGAACAGATAAGGCGAAGAATACTAGATACCACAACATTTCATAAGTTCAGGGCAAGAGCATCTGCAAGAGTTTGTAAAGTGCCAGCACTCTACACGCTCAGCTGCTTAGATAAATATGTAACATTGGTCTAGTAGAGAGACACCCAATGGGGTGATAAACCTTGAGAAAGATGAATAAATACAACACACACACCAGTCAAACGCTGGGCTTTGTTTTAGCCTGTCGTCTGTGCAGCTGGTAAATGATGATTGCTAAAATGATGACAGCTAAAATGTGGATTCTCTCATCGCTGAAGATCTCTTACTGCACTGAGCTGCAGCACAACGACTGCATATATAAGTTATGATATGCATATAGAGTATTTAGAAAATGTTGAAGGACCAAATTTAAATTTAAGAAGATTATATGAAGAGTTTGATAAAACACTGCTATGATCAAGGGTCCAGTGGAGATAAGGTTCTCTCATTATATGACACAAAAACATTAGAATAAGAAGCCATTTGCAAATACAATTGTAAGTTGAATGTTTTGTGTAAAACAATTACAGTGTTATTTGCTTAAAGGTAAGGCTTTCACACTTTAATTCTAAAAACAAGTTCCTCTGTTTTTATTTAATTACAATGAAAGTGTGCTGGACACAGATCTTCTAATGGTTTCTTTTAAACCACAGAGGAAGCTTTTTCCTTTGTTGTTGTAAATACTGAAATAAATAAGGCTGTGATTAACACCACAGGCTCTGAAGAAACACTGAGGGCTTCCATGACTGATGTGCCTTGTGGCTGTTAATCTTTCTCTGTTTTGATCTCAAAGCAAGAAGGATTCCCTTATATTCTTTTAAAATTAACTGTAGAAAATATCTATGAAAAGATGATATAATTTCATATTTAAATAATTTTAATATCTAAAGGATAATTAAAGTATTCAGTAACGCTTAAGTTTATCCTTGCAGTAATTTTTTTTGTAATCCAGCCTCTGTTTTCAACCATCAACAGGTTTTTCCACATTTTAGTTTTTGCATAAAACAACAGGCAAAGGAGGGCAAAGTTTTGCAATTCTCTTCATAGAACTGAAGAATAAGGCCTTATATAAACTTTCACACCCCCAACACCAGGAGCTGGTTCAAAACCTAATGATTCATTGTCAACCTCCTTTCAGCTGGAAAGAAACTCTTCCAAGATTTTATTTACGACTGACATGTAGTACGATAAACTCAAAATCACACTAAGTTTATCTGTACAGACTTTGTGTAGTTTTTTTAACTGTTGGCCTTAGAAATAAATTTGAGAGAAGATTTTTATGTATATTCTGTGTTGTTTTAAGCAAGTCCTTTAAAAGTCCAAGAAAAGTTTTCCCTGTCATATTTGATCTCACAATCACTTTTTAACTAACAATTAAATTACAAAAACATGTTTAATCAGTAGTTTAGTTGTTTAAAAACAAACAAACTACACACTCCTCAGATGTAACAGAATTATTTTATTCATATTCTGTGGATTAATACAGTTTACTTTTAAAATAACAAATGTGCTCATAGAAAAATATGTTGTAATGTTTTGGATAAAAAGTACAGGAACACTTAGCACAGATCCAGGTAACATAAAATTAAAAAATAGTGATTTACTTTAAGTAGTTGTGTGATCTAGTGTATCCTGGATGTGTGTTAGATTTATTATTCAATAATACTAATATTTAAAATTGCAATCATGTACTGAACACTATACTGAACACTCTACTAGCTGTTTTACTGAGCACAGCTTGTTATATTTTGGCTCAGTCATTTGCATTCATTTTCATCACATCATGTTGAGCAACAGAGATGTGATAATGTGTTATCTCAGCAATGACAGGGATGGAATTTTTAGACAGCTGCAATCAAAATATATTTTAGATTTTGGCTCCATTTTCTCCAGTACGTGCAGTGTTTGTTTTTCCATCAGAATTTGGCTTCCACAAGTTTATGTTTGCATTGTGGAGCTTAAGTAATCTGGGCTCAATATAATCACAGAGGTTTACATGCAGAAGTGTTATAATTACAGACTTTGGCAAGGCAAACTAATGACAGTAATGGTCTTCAGTTAATGCCTTTCAAAATCCTTAATAAAGGATCAGTACTGGGACATCACCTATATAGGGTTCCTTTCACTGACTTTGTATGAACAAATAGGCTGCCTGTGGGATGTTCCCCCCTCCTGTCAGAGGTTTGCTGGAGGAATATTTCAGCACCTGCATAAAGAACATTGACAGACATACAGCCACAAACCACAGCTTCATAACTGGTCAAATGAATATGAAGTATTTCTATTTCTAATACCTTCCTCTATTGCACAACAGTTTAAATGGTAAAAATGGTAAAAATAAGTGATCAATGTAGTATTTTATAAATCTGCTCTGTTAGCATCAGATACATGTTTGGCTGATCTCTCAAGATACACCAATATTAATGCATTATCAACAGGAATTTCCTTCACATTTAGGCCAGTAAACTTTTAACACAAAGGCAAATAATAACAGATAATAAAGAAGCAATGTGGGCTTTAGAAGTACAACAGCAGAACAAGTCTGTAGTCTGTGGTTTTGAAAAGGGTAACATAGCGACTTTAATATACATACAGACAGTGGATATGGATATGAATTAGTCATGTGAAATCTTACATTGTATTCACAAATACAGAATATAACAGACTAACCCATGCACAATAAACTAAATATTGGAGTGATGGCCTCCAGTGTGTGCCAACAACCACTAAATAATTTTATTAACATTTATTCAATTTTAAAGCATAACAGCCAGAGCTGCAGTAAGTTTTTTCAAAAATTCATGTTTGTAGTTCACAGAAAACAAACAGCAGCATACAGGGTTAAAGCAACATGAGGTTGAGAGAAAACTTCTCCTTTAATATCAAATACACTTACATGCATTCTGAATCTGAATGAGTCATTTCAGAATTGCCTCTGCTTGCTTGGTCTCCAAGGTTATCGAAAACAAACCAGAAACACACCAAAAGATGTAATAATAGTTTGTACATGAGGCATTTTCTTGTTTTTCAGATGTTGATGTTCGTCTATTAATGTGTGCAGAATTTAAAGGATTCATCGCAGTCATGCTGTTTTTGAAGAATAGGGCAGTAAAAAGTTAGAGAGAATAAAGAAAATAGTTATAATGACTTATTTGCTGCTAAAATCTGTACTAAAATTTAAAGTGGAGCTCATGGGGGAAAAAATATAAAGTAGGTTATGGCTGTAATGAAGATAATCTTGCTTCACTTGAAGTGCAGAGATGTTGAAAAGACCCCTGCAACTTTTCTACATAGGGCTCCTTATTGATGCTAACTAATGAGAACATGTGCTACAATATGTTACTGTTACGTGACTGTGCGTATGCTATTACGCCACATGCTATTTAAGGATAATTTCAGTATGTATACTTCAGTGTTTAGCAAAGTATATATACTTAATAATTTAATATATATTACATATGTCAGATGTTCATTGACCTGATAAATTGACTAAAGCAACAATGAATCCTGAGGCCAAAATGTGTTAATGACTTAATCCAAATAAACACAGAACATTTTTAATCTATACTACAGATCTGTGGGTTTGTGGCAGTCTATAATAAACATGGTACTACAAATAAAGACCTTATCTAACTAACCTTACCGACTCAGCAGTTTTGCATTGCAAAAAATGCCCCTCAAAAATATAAAAAAAAACCTTTGAATTATGAGGTGTGGCCATACATGGAAAGCTGCTTTGGCTAAAAGCAAACATGAAAATGAACAGGCTGTCAAAGTTGTCATATCAGACATGATATCAGATATGGCAAAGAGGTCAGATGGGATTAGAGCGGTGGAGAGGGAACTGGTATGAGTTAAGATTATTGATTTATTGGATGATGACTGGATTTTAGGATCAGTGACTACAGTAAGCAGTTGCAGTATACGTTACAATAAAATTAATACCAATTTTTTAATTATTATAAGTTTAAAGCACATTTGTGAAAGCAGATGTAAGGGATCAATGTGATGAATAACAGCAGAATCTTGACCATTAGCGGAGAGTCTGACAGATTTGACAGGTTGGTGAGGAGGCAGAGTGGATAGGGATAAAGGGATGCATAGGAGGCTTTGTGTCACTGTTTATACTGCATGTGCTACATAAAGAACCTTATGGGTCATTCCCTTTAATTCTCCTGTATTTACTTAACCTCTGTCTTAGAAAAAAATAAAACAATAAACGGACATTCTGTTATTGGATATTCTTGTACGTTAAAGAATGCAACAGCACAAGAACACAAATGTTTATTAAATATTTACATGTATTAATTTAGTAATAATAAAAACTGTCAACACCAAGCAATATATTTCCACCAAGCAATATATTTCATAATTCTAACCATGTTTGTTCTAGAAAAGAGAACCAACATTATGATGATTATGAGGACAAATATTACCACAGCCATAGATCCTTAAAAAATGATGGCGTTTGTACACTGGGAAATTAAATGTATTTCTTTTTTTTTTTTATCATATTTGAGGTTGTGGTAATAATTGTCCTCATTTTATCATACGTGGCCTATAGGGGGCGATATGGAAACATGCAAGCCTGAGTTATACTTACGTTGTCACATTATTGAAGCTATCAGAGTATTGTTACACTTTTTTATTAAACATTTTGAAAATTAGGGAAGACTTGGGCTAGTTGTTACGGGGAAAGTTGGTTTCAAATAGTTTTGAACAACAATTAAAAACCTTAAAAACATTAAGTCTCATTTTAGAAAATATTATTTATAAAAGACAATAGCTGTAAAAATACATTAATACAAATTCAGCAAATACTTTTCAAAATTAAGCAAAAATGCAGCTTTAAATCACTTTCTTGAGCTGAGATTTAAATCAGATCATAAAAATAGTTTCTGCACAAGACTGAAGAACATATAACAGTTGTGTATCTGTAAACTATCAGTAAACAAGTGTTTTTTGTTGTTCACTGATTCTCTATGAAGAATCATGAGGATTACCTGCCACTACTTGTGTTATCTAAGTTACACCCGCTCATGTGACCTATCATATCAGGTTTATTAAGTCCTTTAAATAACTAAGGGTCCCTTTGAAGTCTGTCCTTTAAGCCACTATCCCGGATTTTTTAAACACAGGTGATAAAATAAGGGAGACAGGAAGATTTCCTTCACAAAGTATTCACAAAGATGGGAAAAGTAAGGAAGGTGGGGTGAGGGTGTGCGGGTGAAAAAGGATAGACAAAGTGTATCATTACAAAATAGTGAGAACAACAAAATATTTTTCTGGGTAAATTGATTTCTATTTAAAACCACAGTTAGGTGTGACCTGTCACATCACAGGTAGACGGATCTTATATTTATGCCATGCATAACTTCAGACAGTATTACTGCGCAACTTACTGGAGGTTCAATTTTTGATAATTTCGTAATAATCTTTACCATTCAAACTACAATTCACTATGTGGCACTGTTGAGCTGTCTCAATGCGACATCAAGTTATCCCTGACAAATGCGCAAAGTGTTAGTAATAGTTCCCAATGTATATAATCCCGATTATCTTCAGCTATGAACAGGGCAACACGGCAGAAAACTGCGCGCGCCCTTATTTAAACAGTTTGTGTCTATTAAAAGCCGAAGAGGAGGGGAATGAAATACGAGTGATTTTTTTCTTTACCCAAAGGGAGTGGTATAATGTCGAGATTAAGAACGAAACCAGTACTGGAGAGGGCCTAAATGCTCTGTTCAGTCTTCTCATAGACGCTGACGAGAGGCTGCTGTCCCACTCCAGCTCTCCATAGACGCGTGCGGGTAGTTACCATTAATGTTTCTAATCATATTATAACGTGTCATGGATTGCGCTGATGTACATGTAAAATGCGAATCGACTCTATCATCCTCTTCGGGAGATTTTGAAAGATAAACGATCAGAGATGCACCACGCGTATTTTAACTCCATGCGAAGAAACTAAAGGACAGTTTTGGAAAGTTTCTGGGGAGAATCGGCGCACTTGTGCCAAATCGGTCCTACGGAAAACGCGTTCAATGGTACATGCGCGTTATGAGACAGTGATCCAACAACAACATAAAAAAAGATACAATGCATTTGTTAAGGAGCGCTCTTAACGCGTTTCTAATTAAAGACATGCCGGGGTAATCCACATGGGACGGCTTCTTACGTCTGCAACCGACGATAAAAGTGAGGAGACCCATGCCGGAGTATCTGAAGCAAACTTCGTCAAGAAGAAATAAAGGAGAAATAAATAAATTAAAGCTGCGGACTTTCACCAGTTTCCACCCGTTTCAGGTCAACAGATGACCGCGGCTGAATTTAAACATAATAAAGAGACTCACATGAGATGTATGTGATGGTGCACTAGCGACTGTGGAAGTACCTTTGGAAAGCAACGCCAGCGGAGCCTATTTGGTGCGCATCGCATTGACCATTATAATCGTTATTTATACGGGAAGGTCGATAAAAAGCGCAACATACATTCATCACCGAAAACAGGTAATCTATCATTTCCCCGAACAATCCACATATTGCCAGAAGCTACATTTACTTTAGGTTTTACATTTATATTAGGCTGTGATTATGTTTATTAAGTAAACCAATATTTATTACATTTTATGTTTGGTTAGGGCGAAATAAATTACAGTTATAATTTGGCCTAATACATGCTTTTCTGTATATGTGCAATTGTAAAGTTTTTTTAAAAAAATAATTCGCAAAATCTTTACACCCAATCACACTGCATTCAATAGCATTCAATGGTTATAGATAGAAACTAACATGATGCTGGTGCGTTTGCAGGGCAGTAAGACTGGACAGGGGCAGGGGGCTCTCTTTGCCCATCTTTCAGCATGAGTGCACTGCGCACGCTTGTCTTCATCGGATTCCTACTGCTGATCTTCACCGCCGGCTACTGCAAACATAGAGACAGAGAAGACGCAGGTCTGTTGGACCTCCTTAAGGACAGAGCGAGGCTAACACGAGAACATTACAATGATGGAAACGTACTGCATCCTTCACAAATGATCGAGCATTCGGTGGAAACAAAATACGTTAACAAAGTTACTAAGACAGGTCAGCATGAAATAATTCTTGGTGAACATCATCCATTGACTAACCAAAGTGCATCTAAAAACTATTAGTTTTTGTGTTTTAATTGATAGAGCAACGCATAATGTAAACAATGGCAAGAACTTTCCTTGTAGCAATGAAGTGTTAGTAACTTAACTATTGAATTTGTTGTAGTCAATAATACAATTTACACAATTTATCTTAGAAATCTGTGCAATGTTCTCCTCCTTTATCTAGAGGTCTTTCCGAGAGATCTTGAACACAAGGATAAGTTTATAAAACATTTAACAGGTAAGCCTGTGTCAATATCTCTATGTGTTAAGCATGTTAATTTACAAATTTTAAGAATTTTAAAATGTATCATTTTGTATGTTTACAGGGCCGCTTTATTTTGGCCCCAAATGCAGTAAACACTTTTATAAACTATATCATAATACAAGAGACTGCACAACACCTGCCTGTAAGTACTTTATATATATATAACTGCAGAATACAGCAGTGTTTCATTTAGTTTTTCAATCTTTAATTTTATAGATTAATTCAAAGTGTTCTGTCAGGTCCAAAAATTAATGTTAATAATGTATATAAGCTACATAGTAAGTAGACATGCACATGGTAAGATTATTTTTAATTCTATCCTAAATATTGTATTACACCATAGTTTTAAAAATTGTATTATTGTTAAAAGTTTTCTTTTTCTGTTTTTTTTTTTTATTTTCTGTTTATTCAACTCTTTCTTGTCACTTTCTAGTTTATAAAAGATGTGCTCGACTTCTTATAAAACTAGCTGGGAGCCAGCGATGCAAAGAGGGATAGTTACCACAGGTAAATTGTTAGCGATGTGTACAACACACGTTTGGTTGGTAAACCTGTTTTTCTGTGACATCAGTGTGAAAATGTTTGCTATGGGAAATTGGTTAAAAACACTCACAGTTATCAAATGTCTCGTCTTTATTTCAACCGCAAACTCATCTCACACACACACACACACACACACACACACACACTATAAATGCATACCTGAGAAAAGTCTTCAGGTGAAATATTACACCTAACTGTTTTATGACCTTTCTAATATTACGGGAGCACCCATGATTAGTTGTTTCGGCATTTTACTTATTCCGTTTTGAAGGTTTTCGCATGTGAGACAAAGGCTGTTCTGGGGGAGATTCCAGTGGTTTCCCTTAATAAGGTGTACACGACTGATCCAAATATAGCATTCACCGGAAAATGCTCCTTTATTCAAACACAAAAACATAGAATAAAAAGGTCCAGCTTGAATAAACTGCGGCACCAGAACATGTCAGGGAAGGTACGTGAATATAATCAGGGATTACATTCTCAATGGACTGTAAATGGCATGTTAACCATTGAAAGTTAAGAGCCACACTTATGGACAATAGCCCTTTTCATAATGAAACTACCTTGGTTCTTATTGTAACACTAAACCTTCAAGCCCTTCTGCCATCTGGGACCATGTTGTGCAATGAGATTTTCTGTGTGCTTTTGCACCCACATTGTTCTGCTGTTGAGAGGTTACCATCAGGTTTATTACATGAGACACATTCATTCTCTACCTTCTAAAAAACTAATTAAAGGTAGTTATAACAAATGTTGTTGTGCACTACAGCAATGTATCCTTGGAAATGTATAATTTCCATTGTTTTAAATTGACGACATAAAGAGATGTTTGGCTGATAGATTATTAGAATTATGAATATAAAATTAAAAACACTTGCTACGTTTCAATGAGATCAAACATAAAGTTGCCAAATGGTAATTATTGTCTTTTTTTACAGACCTGAAGAAAGACCAAGAAAAAGTGCCTTGGAGAAAAACAGGGAAATGAAATGAATCCTAAAGCATCACATTTATCATGTGAAAAAGCTATTTTAGCAACGAAATGGAACTTTCCACGTTTGACCTTTTAACTTCTCACATGCAGCTTGTCTGATGACCAAACTGATGTCAGAACAAAGTTTACTGACTGTCATGGTGAAAATGAAGAAGCTATGTTTAAAAAAAACAAAACAATGAATAAAAAAGTGTCCTGCTGCCAAATGATAAACTGGGTGTCACATTCAACTGCAAACTATGCTGTGATATGCTTTTACAAGTTATGATTCCAGTAGTTTATGGTCAGTTGTCATTGTGCTCTTACAAATCCCAACTGGTGTTTACTAGCTGAGCAATATCACTAACATTCCACAAATGTAGAGCTAAATACTTTGATTAAACAATGACTTGCATAATATTTTTGCCTTTTTTGTCTTTACAAGACGTGCTGGCAGTAATTGATACTGACTACAGTTTATTCTGTGAAAGAAATTTTATTGCATTTTCCTAATAACGTATGTATGTGTTATGTATTTATACATTCAAGTTACTGACTATTGTTGTTGTCAAATGTATAAACATCTAAGAGTTCAATGTGTAAATAATGTAAATATCTAAATATATATAAAACATATTATCTTTAAATAAACATGTTTGATATATATAATGTTTAAATGTGTTAATGAATTAAAGATATTTATTTGAAAAAAAAATGTCACATGCTATTGCTGCTCATCATAGTTGATATATTTTGGCTTTAAATCAGTTATTGAGATCTAGGAATGAGAGTTATTAATGGGTGTCTCTTAGCTGACGTCATGACAGCACATTTGAGCAACCAGCCTTGGCTCTACAGCTCTGGGAAAATGTTTACATTGGCTTTACTTTCAGTAGAGAAGCATAGGAAAAACATTTAAAACTGTTATGGCTTTCTTTGGCAAATGTTTATTTATTAGCATCTGTTGAGCACAGGAAATACATCATTTCTATCATTATGACTAGTAACATTCCTATCTAACTTTCAATCTAAATGTCCACATTAACACTTCCTTAACTTTAAGACAGTCCCTAAGTGCCCATGCTTAAAAACAAACAATCACAACACAATTTCAAGACAAATTTGTTACAAATGTTGTGGATGACATTATGTTATGGGTGACATTAAATAAAGAATGGCTGGAAAACTTAGAAGATTTACAACAAAAGTATTGAAAGTGTGCGAGCTCAACCAGACAAGCAGATAATGTGTTAAATCAGGGCATGTAATCAAAGATCATCTAACTCAGAGGCAAATCCTTTTAACATGCTTCATCTTTGAATTCACTGAAAGGACAAAAATGTAAAAAATGCTCTTCTCTGCTATCAGAATCCCATTGAATTAAAGCATATGACAGTTCTTGTTTTGCTAATCTCTGTAATGTTTATATCAATCTATCTGTCACTTAAATCTATGTCAAGACTAGTTTACCACAAAAATATTGTATTTTTATATCTGCTTCTATTCTCAAGGTTTGATCCATATTGTTTAACTATATCTTCTGCTTTTGTAATGCTGGTGAGGGAACTCCCAATAGCTACCTGATGCCAATACTGTGGTTTAGCTGGTCTGACTATTGTTTTGGGTTAAAGCCAAGTCGGAATAAAAGTGCAAACCAGCAAATGCTATATATACTCTTACAAGTAAACATGGAGACAATACGAGCGCTTTTGGAAAAGCTTTAATTAACTTTAAATAAACTAAATGCATTGAGGTTATTGTATATTACTGTGCAACCTATATTTAATGTTTTTACTTATAAGAGGTGGAATGCCCTATTGCATTATCCAATATTGGTACTTA
>JBAJNP010007638.1:0-22074 GCA_036877545.1 Yasuhikotakia modesta | reverse complement strand
AGCGAGCGGTAATGAAGGGCAGGTGTGTTTACCTGGGTCCCGCAGACATGACTGCGCAGCTGGTTTCTGTGCAGAACTCAGTGATGGTGCCATACAGCATGTTGATCTGGTTAAAAAAGTCCACAGCTAAAGATAAACGCGTGAGAAATTAGCTGCTGATCGCCACACTCCCGACAAACACAGTTTCCTGCAAACACTCACTGTTGACGGCGATCCACTCGTTGAGATCTTCTCCGTCCGGCAGCATCACCGCGGCTCGCAGGTTGCCGCTGCCCAGGGTGGCCTCGGCATGTTTCAGCAGCTCGTACTGGTGTGAGCCTTCTGGTATGTTCTTCTTGGGCTTAAAGGTCTTGGACGAACGACTTCCACTGGAAGAGAAAGTCAACATATAGCGTCTGCTAGAAACACGCGGAACCTCACACGTCATTACTTTATGAGAAACTATTATAAGCAACAAATGATAAGATCTAAATGTTCTCCATTAACCCCAAAACAAACAAACAAGAGTCGCTGTGCCTTTAGGGTCCATACAGCGCTGCATGTTCCGCACACAGGAGCATGTCAACCGGAAATGTGAGCGTCGAGAAGCTAACGTTAGCAAAACATTAAAATGTCGTTTATTCTCCAATGATGGTCTTTCATTGATATAGATGCTGTCAGTGTTAAAGACAAATAATCTCAAATAACCATTACGGCTGGAAAGAACACGCAATAAACTGTTAGGTCGCCAAAATACTTACAATAAGAAACTCATCTCCGGATTGTATATCCAATATTACGGGTAGAAGGCGACAGAATGGAGTGATTACAGTAAACTATCAAAGGCCATGAAACCTTACAGACGCTTATTACAAGTTCTTACGGCGCGAGTAATGATTGTGGGCGTGGCTTACGCGCAGTCTGTGATTCAGGAAGTCGCAGTCAGGAAGTGTCTGTGATTGGCTGCTTGTAACAACGCAGCAGCCACGTCGCGTAACTGCGTGCAGACTTTACAGTCTGTGATGCACTTACATTAGCATTACATTTGCTTGGAAATAACTAATGGTGTGACGTTTGTCATCGACGCTTATGAAACGTCTAGCAGTGAATCGCCGAAGCTTGAGTCGTCTTGCCATAACCACGTGACCGGTGACGTCTGAAGATTCGGTTCCTCCCACAATCACGTGACTGTTTGGGCTCGAAACAGCGGGTCAGACAGGGTCCCAAGTTAAATTGTCCCATGTGTTACTGCTATAACTCTGAAATCACTCCAGAGAAAATGATCAGGGCCTTCCTCCTGTCCATACAGGAACTACATCTGTCACGCTGCCTTAACAGAGCCACCTAAATAATCAGTGACACCGCCAACCCCACCCATGCCAACCCCCGCCCTCTGGCGGTACAGTAGCATATGCTGCGATGCTAGCAGATTCACAAGAATTGCTTCTGATCAGATTAACGATACTCAGACATGCTGGCTGTCACACTGATGCATGAAGCACAGACTCATATACTCTTATTTCCTGCACTGCTATTGTTTAAAGCAATAATTCAGTGACTTAACCACTGAACACTTTTCACCATTAATACACGTACAGTGTAAACTATGTGCAATACATTCGCTGAATTCTGGTGCAGTTATGAAAATGTGCTACTTTTATTTTTTGCATAAGTATTGTATAGCTTTGTTACTATAACAACCGCCAAACAGTTATTATAGTTTAACATAGTTATTATTATAGCAATAAGTTTTCAGAAGCGTTTGTAGTGAAACTGCGCATGCGCAAACTCCAGTCAAGGGCGTAAACGCTTATCACATTCATTTACAAAAATAACAGGACATCCAAAACAGACGCTAATACAATTTAAAAAGGGTTTACAGAAAAATAAGTCCAATAAGTCATTCTGAAGCACTTTACAAGCGCGTTTAAATGACATTCAGATAAATAATAACAAATTAAAAAGTTGACAGAAAATAAAATTATAGTCTAACAAATAAAAGAAGACATTCAAATATCATATCAATACGGACGTAGTCTATTGTCGTGGCTCCTCCCTCGAAATATAAAAAATAAAAGAGACATTAAAATATTTGTTAGATAGGGGCGTGGCTGTTGTCGTGGCTCCTCCCACGGAGTGACGCGGCTCTCATGGGGCCGGTGGGGTTAAAAACTCACGGATTCTTAGCTTGCGTTCGTTGTTGCCGGTTCATGTCGGCGTTCATACACCTGTTTTAAACGTGTTATATTTGTGTCACACACATTGATGGCTGTGGTCCGAGTGCTGCGGAAGCTGTGTCAGTTTTCTCATCCCCAGACATGCAGTTTCCACACGTCTGCTGCGAGGTACGTGTCGCGCCCGTCTGACGCTCTGACGCTCGGGTTCTTCTGCAGACAGGTATCGCTGGTCGCTGGTGTGTTTTAGCAGCGCGTGTAGCTGCACTGCTGGGACGCGTTGACGTTAACAGCGTTTCTCCGCTGTGGTTAAACTGGCTGTCATACGTACCGGAAGCTTGTGACCGGTGATCAGTAATCATTCAGCTGTCATTACACTTTCTTTCGTTCTGGCCGTCATAACTAACAGGGTAACGGACCTTTAATCGCATGTTGGTGTTTTACTTGTTTTGTAACCTACAAGCGCCGCTTATATGGCAGATTAAACGGTGCGCTTCGCGTGCTGTAACGAAACTCGACTGCCCGTTAGATTGCGACTCCCCGCCTCTGATTGGTCTATGAAGTATACGGCTGCTACTGGATTGGTGTATATGTATAAAGCCCGCCCACATCTGCTTCTAACCATAGTGGGAGAAAGAGGGAGTCGTAATTTTACAAGGAGCGGGTTTGACGCGACGCCGGCTCCAGACGGCTGATGTAACACGAGTGTTTGTGAGCTGCAGAATCAGCGCATTGCTCTGCGACACTAACTGTTTTAATCCTGATCGTAGACCGGTCATTTTACTCCTCCTCATCGTTACTATCGCGTTAGATGCGTTCATGTGAGCATGTTATGTGCACCAGGACCCGTCTCGTGTCCCGTCTGTGCTGTAATGAGACACGCGTGCAGTCAGTGAACTGAAGGCAGACCAGTAACAGTAGATGAGCTCCAGTGAACTCCACACACTCTCACTGGGCTGTTACAGGGTTTGTTTAACATCTTTAAGTATTTATTTGTCACATAGGGAGGTATATAAGCACACCGCCTGTAGGGAAATGTACATCTGTGTAACTCTTGACAAAGATGCAAAGTACCTGGACGTCTGAATCAATGCTGACATGTTGAGTTGTGGTGTTGAGGTGAATAGTGCTACAGTGTGTGACGTGTCTGTTCAGACGCTCCTCGTGAGACTCATTTATAACTTTAAATTATTGCAGATGATCCTGATGTTATAATAATGTTATCTTACAATAGATTTCCACTTGTTTTTTCAGTGATCATACTTGTATTTGGAGTGATTTCATGCTGTAGTAAAATTGGACTGTTTCTGTTCTAGAGAAGATGCTGTGGTCATCTCAGGCAGGAAGCTGGCCCGTCAGATCTGCAATGAGGTGCGCTCTGATGTAGACCAGTGGGTTGCTGCTGGAAACCGGCGACCTCATCTGAGTGTAGTATTAGTGGGCGACAATCCAGCCAGTCACTCTTACGTCCTTAACAAAACCCGCGCAGCTGCTGAAGTGGGTAAGAACAAACACACACACACACACTCTCACCTGTGACAGATCTGAGCTGTTCACTGTTGCCACAAAGGGTGACTGTAAAAAAGTTTTAACAACTTCAAATAATTTTTTAAATACTGACCACATGACCTAAACTAGTCTGGCTGCTTCAGTGTGTTATGTAGGGCAGTGACACGAAGCGGGGGGGGAGGGGGTTTGGTTGGGGGGGGGGGCAGATTACCACTATATGCTGTGTAAGAGGGTCTATTTTGAGTGTGAGTGTATACATGTCACACACCTGTGGACACTCACACAGGCAAATGTGATCACACAGAGGCACTTATGCTCATACTGGCATACAAACTTTTTCCTGTAAATACTTACATACCTATTTCCATGAGTGTTTATAATTCCTGATGGAATGTTTAATTAATTGTTTGAATCTGTTCTGTGCCGGTCTCTTGTTCTGTAGGCATCAGCAGCGAGACCATTTTGAAGCCCTGCAGTATCAGTGAGGAGGAACTGATTGAAGTGATTGACAAGCTGAACTCGGATCACAGAGTGGACGGGTTGCTGGTCCAGCTGCCTCTTCCTGGTATGTGAACAGAACAGCAGCTGGTTCTGTGTTCAGCTGTGCTGGTGTTCTGCTCTTTTCATGCCTCTTTATTGGTATGAGTTTTCAGACTGAAGGGCTGGTTTCAGAGATCTGTCCTGCAGACGTCTGATGTTGTTCCTTCTCGTGAACAGATCACATCGATGAGCGGCGTGTGTGTAATGCTGTGTGTCCAAGGAAAGACGTTGATGGTTTCCATGTGGTCAACGTTGGTCGCATGTGCCTGGATCAGTCAACTGTGCTGCCTGCCACCCCATGGGGGGTTTGGGAGATTATCAAACGTACAGGTAGACACGCTTTCATCAATAACACACGACTGCGTACAAACTACTCTCAGACTAGTGATGATGTAAATCAGTGGTTCTGTGCTCCCTAAGTGGCATTGTGAGATAACTGTAATGTTTGTACAGGCCGCTCACACGGCTTCTGCTGTAACTGTTCATTCATTGTGCAGCTGCTGAAATGAAGCTGCAGGGTGATTGCTCAGTTATTGCTGTCAGACTCGAAAAGGCACGACTGGTGTGAAAGGCTCTGAGTACCTGTCAGCATTCCATTAACTGAGCTGTCGGTTCTCTCAGGAATACCGACACTAGGCAGGAACGTTGTGGTCGCTGGACGCTCCAAGAATGTGGGGATGCCCATCGCAATGCTGCTCCACACAGATGGGCGACACGAGAGACCTGGAGGTCAGTTTGAGTTGGTGTTTGTGTGCATGGCTGTTTTCCATACCTTACCTGCACACAAGCTCAGGTCTCCTCTGGCATTGGCAGTAAAAGTTCTTTCTGTCCGGCCTTGTTTCAGGTGATGCCACAGTGACCATCTCTCACCGTTACACTCCCAAAGAACAGCTCCAGAAACACACCAGGATTGCTGACATCATTGTCGCTGCTGCCGGTACCAGTTCAGCCACAAAATGATCTTAAAGCCATTGGACAGCACAACTGTTCCGTTCTTCCCTGCAGTGCAGATGCGTGTCGCTCACAGACTGACTCTTCTCACCTCTGACTGCAGGTATTCCCAACCTCATCACTGCTGACATGATAAAGGAAGGAGCAGCTGTCATAGATGTCGGCATCAACCGGATATTTGACCCCCTGACTGGCAAAAATAAACTGGTTGGTGACGTGGACTTTGAAGGTAAGAACAAAGGTGTTGTTATTAAAGTTACTTGCCTGACATTCTGGGTTAATTGAATATTTATTTGTTTAAGATGGTCTCTGTTGACCATCTTTCATTGACTCCATCAGTCGATTGTGGTCAGTATAAAGACACAGTCATGACACACTTTTACTCTCTGTGTCGCAGGAGTGAGAAAGAAGGCCAGCTATATTACTCCAGTTCCAGGTGGTGTTGGGCCCATGACTGTAGCCATGCTGATGAAAAACACAATCAATGCAGCAAGAAACGTAACACTCTCTCTCTCTCAGAGTTTGAGAATGGCCGCGTCCTCATAATGTTCTCCTTTTTATTTAGATTCTGAGGTTTTTTTAAATAAATATTGCAACTATTTTAATATTAAACAACATGAATGTGGTTTTCCATTCATATGTTACAAAATACTCATTGTTACATGAATATTTTATTACTTTAAGTACCACACATTCTTCAGTTACATCATGTTTTTGAGCTTTCTATTTAAATATTATAAGGAATAAAGTTTGACATGTTTTAGTACTGGAGTCAGACCAACACGTTTGTTTTCACCATTGATTGTTAATCAGTGCTAACATATGAGGTGATGCACTGGTCAATAGTTCTGGGTCATCTTAGCACATAAGTGACCAGATAATCTTTGCCTTCACTGTTTCACTGTTATTTTATGAAATATAGAAGGTCTGCTGTTACCGCGGTCAGTTCATAATGACTCCTTAATAAAGGGCTTTGCAACTGAAAGAACCCAATGACCTCTTTCTTTACTGCCCCATTTATCTGAGGTTTGGGGCTGTGACGGCGCAGATCAGGGGTTACAAACGGCTGTGTGTGTTTAAAGATAAGATGAGCTCAGCTGGGAGGGGAGGGGTGATGCTGGGTTCATTGATGTGTTTTTGTTGTAAGGTGCATGTACAATATTCCAACCAATCACATGCTGTTACAGAAATCGAATCCGTTTCGTACACCCACTGCCTTCAGCAAAATTACAATATTCAAATAAATTGAATGTTTGTTTTTATCAATAAAATATATTTTTCATGTCTCTATTACAGCAGCACCAGAACTCACACACACACAGAAATGTTCCATATACTTCACTGGAGACGTAATCAGTTTCACTTATATAACAGCTAGTAACAATACCATGCAAAGGACAAACGGCGAAACGTCTTGAAACATTGTTGAAATAGGTTTAGTTCATTTTGCAGTGTTTTGTTAATAGCATTTTATAAACCTTTTCTGGAAGAGTTTGTATCTGTCTTTGATCACAATCTTATTAAAACATTTTGATAATTCAACACTTAGTAATAGAGGTGGTTCATCAAGAATAAGGTTTGTTTAATGTAAAACAATTTTAATATCAGAATACATATAAAGGTAAAAGGGCTTTTGCTCCTGGTTTACACAGCTCTTTACAGATGTACTACAGGATTAGTGTGTACTCAACCTCTCTGGAGGCTCTGACACTGGACCATAAAATCTCCCTCTATCACACGCCTGGAAGATCTTTAAACTCATGCTTTCAACTAAAAATTCATGAAGCCAGAAAATCACCTTAAACATACCGTACAGCTGTAATGAACCTTGAGGTTTGATTCTATTTTACGATCAAATTTAAACACTTTTGTTTAAAGCAGTTTTCATAAACAACACCAGCAGTTAATTTTCATTTAGTTTGTTTTGTACAAAATGTATTCAGAGAAGATTCTTCAAACACAAACGGCTCAATTCATTTTAGAAACCTTCATAACATTTACTGTCCTTTCACAGAAACATTCTCATTTCCCAATACAAGCATCAGAAAACAAGCCTGACTTCAGCGAAAGCTATAGAAACACTAACAGTCATGTGTAGCAGCGCCACTGAACACAGGCACCTCTGACTTCATTTAAATGTACAACAGAAAGCACAGAGACAAGCACAGCGCTAGCAAACACTGTCAGACACTTAAAAACTGTAAGCAGAAATAACAGCAAGTTCCCTCACAAACAGAAATGAAACAGAAAAACAAACTGATGATTTAAAACAAAAGATCTGAGGGTAAAAACTTTTTGGTTTTCACAGTTCAGTTTGATGTACGGTGCATGATGTGATGGCAGGGGTTCAAAAAAAGTTTAAAAAACTAACATAACCTACAAAAGAAAGACAACATGACTATCTCCTGTATCTGCCTCTCTCTTTCTCTCTCTCGCGCTCTCTCTCCCGCTCTCGTTCTCTCCCGCGCTCTCGCTCTCGCCGGGCGTCACGAGGACGGTCGCGCTCCCTCTGTCGGTCTCGCTCCCGCGGGCGGCTCCTGCGGCCGCTCACCACTGCCTGTGTGCGTCTCAGGAAGTCGTCCACACGCATGTCGTAGTCGTGCTGCCGGAGAGATCAGAAGCACAGAGTCTGTAAAAATGATCAGAAACCCTGTCCGAATTTTAGTAGTGCAACAATCAAACATGCATGACAAACATTATAATTCAAAACGATGTTATCTAAATGCGTGAAACATGTAATGCGTGCGTGAAACACCTAATGGTTACTGTTCTGAGCAGAGCATGGACAGAACATGGACTATCAGCAAACTGTTTATTAAGACATGACTGCACCACAGGAAAGGGTCAAATCGCAGCGTCCCGTCACACGCGGCCCTCGTGTTTCTAAATGGCTGGTTTTAGAAGAGACAGACTCTTCAGATGATCAAGAGCCGGTTTAGATGATCATTACCAGACTGGAGGCGAAGGAGCGCACAACTCTCTTCTCTCTGAAGCGAGCATCATGGGGCATGGGGTGGTGTCCAGAGTACGGGGGGTGGGCCTGGGGAGGAGGAGGATGCTGGTAGTAGGGGTGCTGCGGGGGGTGCTCCAGTCCAGGGTACGGGGCCTTCAGGACAAACAGCAGCATTATTATGACATCATACTCCAGCATTATGACATCATGATCTTACAGGACTCAATACTCACCATTCCCTGCCAGGGCGGAGGAGGACCGATGTTATGATGGAACTCTCTCATGTAGTCGTTGTACGACTAGAAATAAGATCACATGTTAATCAAAGTCTGGTGATTGTTTTACCCCGACCCTACAGGCTCGGGACTTTCTTCTGTAATGCCTGCAGCACAGAATACAGAAATGACACCGGCACAAATGAAAGAATCAAAAAGTACAACTTACTCCATTTAGAAACACGTCTCTTCTAACACCAGAGAATCGTCTGTGTGAAGAGACACGAGTTTATCATGCGTCAATAACAAACAATAGAGAGGAAAGACAGGACTTACCTGTCCACAGGTGCATTACGAGGGTCCTGAATAAAACCTACAGACAGACAAAAGCACAGAACATTTCACCAGACCACTCAGATACAGAATCAACATTTAAACACACTAGAAGCTCAGTCACGTTTTTTGGTTTTCTGAGAAACAGCAGAGTGTTCACCAGAGAGGGGGGCCAGACCTGGTCTCTGTGAGAACTCTGCAGGATAGTCCATCCTGGGCCGCTTCCGGCTCTGCATGTCATATTCCTCTGGACGACGCCTATGTGAACCAGGTACAGTCACGTGAAACATGGCACTGATATCACAATCATACATGAAACAACACAGCCCTCAGTCTCATCGGTGTGTGTGTGAGGCTTCACATCTGAAGTCACTGTTTGTAGCATTAAATATTTCATCTGCATTACACTTCAAATCAGTCACGGCTGCAAGTTACACTACATTTGTGCTTTTTCATTCTGTAACAAGACTTTATAATTCCACTAAAAGGATTTTTTCCAGGTGCAAGTTAAACTCTTTCAACAGAACTAGTGGCATAATGTTAATTTCTAAAGAAAAAAAAATTAAAAACAAACATGAAAAAGATTTCAAATGTGTTTCATAAGGTGAAGTATTAAACATTACCATTAGCACAACAACAGAATCATCTAAATGTAATGACCATGTAGAGTCAATAAACACTGTAAATCCTGCATGAAAAGTGCAAATGACACCATAAACAGTTTTAATGGAACAAACTCCACCCATAGGAATTACATTAGGAACATACAACGACTAGTTCATCCACCTAGAGAAACAGATCCACTTTTAAAAACTGACAATTTTAACAAAACATACAAAACTAAAAGCTTTTAAAAAAAACACAAGCTACACATTTCTGCTTTTAAATTCTGACCCATTTACCCTATACAGCAAATGTCTCAGTGAAACCATGACATCTGCTGTGAAGTCAGTTATGTTCTGGCACGATCAACATTATGCCACAGAAGTGTCAACAGAGTTTAACTTGCTGAACCAAAAAGAAACCCTAAAAACATGATTTAACAGCTGTGTCAATAGTCTGACAGCTGACCTTACCTGTGCCAAGAGTTTTAGAACATTAGTTTCTGTAGATCAACAAACATTATATATCCTAAATATAATGTCTCCTGACACATACCCACTGTGTGGATGTGGTGAAAATGTCATTCTAACAAATGTTAACAAAGATCTGGTTGAGAGTGTAACATACCGCTTTCTTGTCGTTGGCAAATACTTATAGAGCAAAAGTTCATATAATAGTCCATCTTATGATCAACACATTTAAACGGTAGGGCTTGATAAGTTGAAAGAAAGGGGAACAATAAGGAGTGGAGGAGTCCATTGCAAATCAAACCCCAGAGCCCAAGAGAAGATATCCAGACATCTGGAAACACCCTTCTCTTGCGTTCAGTCCATGGAGAGCTGACAGAAACCAGAGGAAGGGCTGGTGGAGGCATCATTTTACACCATTAGTCCAGAGGAGGGGAGAACAGAGCCTACCTACCACCATCTGGAACATCCCATTGGCTTTTAACAAAGGGGAGGGGGAAGGGGAGGGGCACATACACGATAAGGGCTGAAATCACCTCTAGTTTTCAGTCCATCAGTGGGGGGGGTTGGTGTACTAGGCCCAGACAACGCAAACCGTCACATTTTCGTACAGCGTTACTCTTGAGAATGAGAGGTGTTACACGTCCATGTTTTGGCCATTTTTCTGAGGAAAATTGAAGGCACCTTCATTTGGGCTCTGCTGTAAGTAGACAGTTCATGTAAAACAGGACTCTACAGAAACAGTCCCTGGTGTGATGGAGTCCATACGCTGTTCAGAACACAAGCTCTGTTTCCCTCCCTGTCTCTGCCTCTCTGTTTCAACATCTGACGCTACACCCAGCACAGCTACTATCTCTACTCACAAGTGCACACACTGGGCTTTTATTTTGAAAGGAAACCAGCAAAAAAGTCCCAAAACATGTTCCTCTTGAAAGCTTTTGTGCTTGTTTAACAACAACAGCTGCCTGGCCCTCAAACCGATGCGGCATCTTCAGCTTAATAATTACAGCTCCTGTTAAAAGAGTCCCATTTTTGACTGGCTCTATTCCACTCGGACACTCCTGCAAGAAAAGGCTTTAAGAACAAATGTAAACATCTACAGAAAGAACCAACCTCAGTGCTACGACTACAGAGTGACCCACACTGCTGAGGCTGCAGCTGTCATCAGGATATTTGTTACCAGCACAGCTCACTTACACACCACCAACATTAATGACGCGAGACGTCCGGTCTGAGGCTCTTCTCTGACACTCGCTTGTGCCACGATGAAGACGAGGGTGGGGAAAAAACGCACATTCGTGCCCATCGCGTCAGGTGACGGGGACACGAGTGTGCACTATCAGTCCAAAGAACATTTCTAACCTTCCCACGTCTCGGGGGGCGTTCTCTCTATGAGGGGGTCTGCCCCGAGAGCGGGGCTCCGACTGCATCCGTCTCTTGTGGCGCATTCTGTGAATGACCTGATACAAGTCGATGCTTTCGTCAGGAGGGAATAGCATGCAGAGCTGTGTCCCGCAGTCCGCTTCAATCTCCTGCAGAGACCAGACGAAAACCCTTTTCATATAAGGCCAAAGAGAAAATGCCTCACATTCGTTTCATGTTGATTTGAATGGAGAGACACTCCACATAAACCACTAACAATAACGTGATGACACAACATGTAAAATGTAATGACCATGCAAAAGACATGAAAACCACAAGCAGACCTGCCCATCACGTCCGATCTTCACAGGCTTGTGCTCGTTCCAGGAGTTGGTGAGATGGGCCGTTTTGGTGAAAGGTAATTCACGCCTTCAGACAGAAAGGAAACAAACACAAAGCTCCGATCAAACCGCAGCGAGTGTCTCCCGAGTACGATCACCAGAATTATTAATGAGTGTATTAAACTGGGTTTATGTAGTGGTCTCCATCTAGATACACATAAATATGGTTATGATTTAGTACCTGCAAATCCAGTCAATTTTGAAAACTCCTCCGAGCATCTTGGCGTTCATGCCTGCGGGCAGAACCCAGTGGATGGGAGAGCCTCCATGATGAGACTCAGACGACAGCCGAGCAAAACCTGAGAAAAAACACAAAAAAAGAGACTACACTGAGATTTCACAGACCACACACTCAGATTAATCATTCTCTCTCAGTCTGTGAATTTATAATCGTCTGTCTGTCTGTCTTTATAAACTTCTTATTTCTGAATGATGTAAAGCTGCTGATAATGAAACAAAACAATCAGCGGTTTAAACTCAGGGAAGCGTGTGGCCCTGAAACAATGACTGCTCACTCATAATACAGCAGCACTTGATGATCCTGACTTGAGTCCTGCAGTCTCTGTTATTGTTTTGTGAAGGATGTACCTTGAAACTTTCCGCTCTCTCTGACAGAGAAGATCAGCAGAACGTTCCGGGCCGAGCGGAAAGCTGCGTTGAGTTTCTTCTCGTTGACGGGGAGAGTGGACCACACACCCTGTGGAGAGATGAGGAGCTTTACTTCAGCTGGGGACAGCGCATACGTTTCTCCTGGAGCACTAACAGTGCAGTGGAGGACTGACCTTTGCTTTGGCCAGAGAAACATTCTCATGGTTGTTGCTCTTGATGAGGAAGAATCTAGCCTCTCTCAGGATATACTTCAGCCTGCTGCTCTGATCTTTGAAGACTGCAGGAACACAGTGAGAGATTACAGACACGCATGACAGAAAGCCATCACAGATGTTGTGTGAGCATGATGTCACAGTTAACTCTTACCCTTCCTCACAGCTCTGACTGAAGACGAGAGTTTCTCATGTTTCTTATCAGACCCTGAAAGTCAGACACACGACGCTTTACCAATCAGCTGAAGAAAATCAAACAAGAGACTGAGGTCTCTGCACAACACAGAAACATTTCTCTGTTGAGCTTGTGTTCTACAGATACAACATGCTCGGCTGTCAACAATCTGCCAGGCAACACAGATCATCTCCAGACCAACATCTACATCTAGATTTAAGAAGGATCTGTGTTTTATCAGGTTTTATAAACATCTTGGTAAAACATTAGAGAAAAGACGAGACCTAGTTGTTGGAAATTCACACTATTTCAGGTTGCCATCAGGTGTGTATGTATATTTAAAGTCATTTATCTTTCTGTAATCTGACCTGCTTTGCCGAGGATGACATCAGGTAATCTGCTGCTGCAATCCAAACTAATTTAACTAGTATCAAACTAGTTACTAGTCCAACATCAGTTGTTATGACTATATATTACACGAGACCCAGGACAGAGGCAGGTCAGCTTACACTCTTCATCTGAATGACTTCTTACATAGAGCTGTTGTGATCGTAAGCATCAAATACACTATTAACAGCATTCATCACTGTAATAATGGCTGATGTTTCTGATACTGAGCGAGTGGAAGAATTCATCAGTACCTGTATATGACTCTGAGGCTGAACTCCCACTTCTATCAAAAACGATTGGTGAAATCCCTCTAGTGCGCCGCTTCCCTTTGCCTCCCTCATCTGAGCAGTAAACGGGAGAACATGCCCCTTATGTTAGAATCATTATCTGAGATCTTGAGCTCCAATTGTTAGCCAAATTGTTTCCTGTCCCTTGATGAACACAGCCAGGCAGCGACCCATAGTGAAAACTTCTAACAACATCACATTAACCAAACACACTCACACAACAAACTGTCTTCCAACACTCCTGTAACTGGTCATGTGAACTGACCTTACAAACAAAAATCCTAAAAAGAAAAACAATTCCCTTTCTAAATTTTGCTGCATGTTATGCATTAAAAATTTTCATACACAGCTGCTTTAATTTTTTTAATATTCAATAACGGACAGTTTTAATCAGCTGTGCTGTTTAGAATAGTAATAATTCCTGCACCTGAAAGCAAAACTGTTAAAAAACTTCTGCAAAACATCTGTGTAAAACTGATTTACAGACACAAGCCTATCTGTGACACTGGCACGTGTTTTGCTGGTGTGAGGCAGCTTTTAATCACAATTATGAGTTAACATGAGCTCCAAAAAGTGTGAGGGAGCAGCCAGTACGCCTAACACCAGTGTTGTGTTAACAGTCGTGATGTTCAGCAGCACTCACCTGACACATCGGACCCGGACACTGAGCGCACAGACTCGCCCTCTGAAAACGACACCGACTCTGACTGAGAGTCACTGGCTTCACTGCGGGTGTCGTAATCATTCTGCTCATTTGCCTCCCGCTGGTCTTCCTCCAGCTCATACTCCTCCTCCTCCTCTTCTACCTCCTCCTCTTCCTCCTCCTCTTCTGCTTCCTTCTCTTCTTCTCCTTCCTCCATGACCTCTTCTTCTTCAATGTCCGAGCAGTTACCCTCAGAGGAGGCCACAGAGCTGCCGGTCCCCTGCTCTGATGCGTACTCCTCAGAATTCACCTCCTCCTCCTCTCTGGAGGAGCGGCTGGTCCTGCCAGCGCTCTCCTCACTCTTCCTCCGCATCTTCTAAAAAAATGCAAGTTACTTACTGTTGCTAGACAACAAAAATAACAACAATCACCTATAATGTAAGTGCATCTCTGTGTCCTCACCTCGCTCAGTTCCAGCAGCAGGGGTTTGACTCTATGTCTCTGGGAGTCTCTGCCGCGCGTCAGGCCTTTCTCACTGTATCCTTTAGGCAGGACGGCCGGAGGCACCGCTCCTCTCCCGGCGTGGCTCTTCCTGTCCTCATATAGCTCTTCAGAGGCATGTCTTCCTCTGGGGTTGCTCACGTGTTTGGTGTTCGGTCTGGCAGAAGGGACGGCTCTCTTCAGCGGCGGCGGTCTGGTGCCGCGTCCGGATGATCTGAGACGCTTCACATCTTGACCGTCTCCTCGGTCACTCTTCCTTTTAGAGCCTGAGGCATGAATTCAAGAGTTTATCACAATCTGATTCTTGCTAAGAGCCACCAAACTGATCAGAGGCCACACAACCAACAGGTTAATGACATTAACCTGTCAGAACCGGTGTCACGGTCTAACCTACTGCTGCTGATGGACACCTACCTTTTTTCTCGTTGACGTGACGTTCAGACTCTGGGTTGTACAGCTCATCGTCCTGGTCAGGAGCATCAGTCAAAATATCCTCCAGTACATTCAGTTCTGCATCTGCAGGTGATGTAAGGGCATTAATACAGTTTGTTTAGTACATTTTTCACCATCAAACATGATGACAAACAGCATATTACATATAAACTGCGGCAAAGTAACATGAACAGCTACACGAAACACTGATTTACACTGAAAATCTGACATTAATCTGACATCCACTAATCTAATAGTTTCATGTGTAACATTCAGTATTCGTCGACAAAACACGATCTATTGTTTATATCGTTTTGAGAACATGTGACAACAACAATGATGAATTATTTCTGTCTGAAAAATAATACAGATGAAATCGGCCACAATAACACGAGTTAGCATCCTGCTAATATGGCCGCAGTTTCCCTTAAAGCCTCATTTCCGCAGATAATGCGGATGCGTGTATAAAATAAATAACATAATAAAAATAAGTAACATCAATCACCGTCTGGTGATGTGTTAACAATAATCACAGGTCGCGATGTTAGCAGGTCTCTGGCTACTGAACACACGAACCTTTCTCGTCTCTCCTGTCGACGGACATGTTCAGTCCTCTGGACGAGCTCACGCGGTTCGGTCTGTGGGTCTGTGTGGGTCTGTGGGTCTCCGTGTTATGAAGCGTGTAGATGTGAAACCGTGTCGCTGGTTAAACGTCGCGGCGTGTTTGTTGTCTGTCTGCTGTAAGATGGCGGATCTTCCTCCCGCGACACTGCGGGTTGCCAGATATTCGCGCTGCGCTACTGCAGCGGAACCTGCGATGCGCGGCGACGGTTCTCGGTCGCTACGATATTAATGTACATAGATATACATAAAAGTGTCACTGTTTTTAGGTACTGAGACATTTACCAGCGGACACATTTTGATGCTTGTTCTGCTGAAGTCAGTTACTGCTGTGGTTCTGCTCCATTAAAGCTCAACCTCAGGGTTTGAGTAAATACTGCTATTTACAAACATAGTTCTGGTTTGACTCGCTTTATTAATGCCGCTTACAGCAAGTGTAATGATTACATGTCATTAGGCCTCTGAGACTGTGGGCTGCACACAAACTCAAACTGGTCCCACACTAGTTAACCTGGAACCGCCAACTTTATCCAACACTAAAGGCACTTTAAAGAGCATCAGTCTCTTGTACAAACCCTGTTATTTACTAGACGTGTACAAATTGTCCTTGTACAATATAATTAAAATAAAATTTAGTAGGTGAATATTATTTTAGCAAAGCCCTGCTTTTCTCTGGACTTTAATTCACATGTGTAATGTTGCCTTATTGTCACAGAATTTAAATGAATGCAAACAATTAATACAATTTATAAATTTAAAAACATTTATTATTTTACAAAACTAATGCAAAAGCACAGATCAGAGTACACACACCACATCAGCACCTCTTAAATTCACTCTTTTTTACTCTTCTCCGTGTTGCGCTCAGGAACGGTTCCTCTGCAGCACTTACGGAACAGGAAGCAGCATGTTTTGGTGAAAATGAACATGATCAGTGAGACTGTTGTCAGTAAGAAGGCCACTACGTCCAGGAGGTAGTACTGATACCAGGTCAGTTCATGCGCTTGAACCCGCAGGTGTTTTGCTCCTTTATTCCTCATGACAAACTCGATCCAGAACAGCGCCCGGTCGAGGGGCTTCATCGGCTGGTCGTGGTGAATTCTGGAGAGCTTCATGACTCTCTCCTTGTACCTTAAGAAAACATTGTGCGGATTAAAAACGTTTAGAAAAGATTAGAAAGTTACCATACTGAACCTGCAGACAGAAGCCCAAGGCATCATCTTACGTTGGATTACTAATGACAGTCTTGAGAGCATCCACCACGTCTTCAGACACCATCGTGTTGACATCAAGGATAACAGCAGCTCCTTTGGTTTTCATTTGGGCGAGGTTGCTAGGCTGGTCAGCAAACAGCGGTAAACCCACCATAGGGACCCCATGATAAATAGCCTCATACAGTCCGTTTGTCCCACCGTGAGTAAAAAATGCCTTTGTTTTTGGATGTCCTGTTGGTTAAAAAGAAAGTTTCCATCCATGCATCCATCAGCAGACATTTGTAATATAAAGTGAGAATCTGGCAACACTTCCTACCAAGTAAATCATTCTGTGGGATCCAGTCGTAGATTTTTGTGTTGGGGGCCAGAGTTTCTGGTGTTTTCCCACTGTACCGCCAAACAACCTACACACACATTCAAGTCAACATATAAACAAACACTTATACTCAACACTCAAACAAACACTCACACTCAATAAACATGTGCACCAGCAATGCATTTCATATCAAGTGTCTGTAACACATTATATCTGTTGAGAGCAGAGAAGTGAGGTGAATTGTGAATGAGTGCTGATGTGTGTATAATATGTATAATATAAACACTGGAGAAAAGATGAGAGGTGACTGTTACCTTTTGTGGCATCTGTCCCAAAGCAGACGCAATCATGTTTGTTCTCTCCACTGTCAGGTTACTGATTATAGATCCCAATGAAAACACAATAATGCCATGATCTCCTGAGCTCTGGACAAACTCCTCCAGCTCCTACCAGATCAACACATTCATACACAACAAGAAAACATTTAAAAACATTATCTTAATGCTTTCCCAAACCATTCTAATTCCAGTGCACAACAATGTACAAACATCATCAAAACAGTCATTAATAATGAATGAAACCCACACAGGATAAAGTATCTGTCCTGGTTCATATCTGTTCATCTATTATAGCTTTGATGCATCTTTACACAGAACTCTAAAACATTTAAAATCATGTTACCTTGTTATTTACACAAAAGATTTGTGTTTTAATGCTATTTAACAAGGAATTTTGTAACGCATCATGACTCCCTGAAAGTGATAGTTTAGTTCAAAAATGAAAATTCTTCCATTATTTACTCACCATGTCACTGCAAAGACACAAGACTGAACACGGTGAACTGTCCTATTAAATTAATATCAAAGCATGAAGTGTCTAATCATTTTGTCAGATATAACCTTTGGTATTTACCTTTGGCAGAGGCCTGGCAGGTTTACAGTGCAAACCTCCAACAAATTTAAAATTTGGTATCAACGGCCGCGGATGTTCAAAATCCCAGTAAACTCT
The DNA here is from genome assembly GCA_036877545.1 of Yasuhikotakia modesta. Lineage (NCBI taxonomy): Eukaryota > Metazoa > Chordata > Actinopteri > Cypriniformes > Botiidae > Yasuhikotakia > Yasuhikotakia modesta. The sequence continues at coordinate 4,179 of JBAJNP010007638.1, read as the reverse complement.
GATCAGCCAGATGTCAGCCTTTCCCATAGTCTCACACATGGATGTGGGTTTACCTGTGACACAATAACCATTCATTACATTCTGTCTGCAGTGTTGTCACTTCACAGTTCACAGTCACTGCGACAGATCACCGTCACTGCCACAGTTCACCGTCTCTGCATCAGTTCACCGTCACAGAAGAAGATCAGACAGAAGAACATCACAATGGTTTCCTGAACATGCTCAACAACCACAGCCCGTATCACACAACCATGTGGACTTATTCCTCCAGAATCTAAATCTCTTCTTCATCATGTAGGAAGAGGAAGAACTGATTTGTTTAAAGGTCACATTACATCAGAGCGGGGGTTTGTTCTGAGATATAAGACTGATAACAGGGTTTATGAACCTGAAATGTTCAGCCACACTGTTTATTAGGTTAGATTTACCCCTTACAAAATTATTTTTGTACAATCTCTAATTTCTATGGATAGTCACAGCTGAAGGGGTTTGGATGAAACAGTTGGTTTTATGAGAGCACTGCTGAAAGAGTGAAGACAAAAAGATCATCAGAAATCATCCAATTCTTCAGTGTTGATCTAGTTTAGTTCACTTTAACTTTTCACCTCCATTGTTTTACAGCAACACGTCACGCCATGAGCTTTTATGAAGTTATTTCCCCCTCATTTATCCTCTGTACCTCTGAATATTAATACCACACCAAAAACAAACTTTATTTTATTTACTTTATTAGAAACTTCAAGACTTAAACTTAGACTGATTTGTTGACATTAGTAACTCTGTCGGATGATGTTTAGATTAGCAGGAGTGTTTTGGATACTCTTACCTAATATCTCAGAGTAGTAACTGTCCAAACTCATCGACATTATGCGGACAGCTAATGTAACAACAACGTTTATCATCATGTTTTTCACTCTTTCAGTGAAACTCATCTGGTGTGTCACCCACGGAACAACCGGGACGTAGGAGGGCGGCGCGGGCATCTGTCCGCACATCCTCTCCAGGGTTAAAGCAGGAGAGATCCGCAGAGAAATGACGAAGGGGAGCCGCAGGATCTCCGCCAGCAGGTCGCTGCATATAATCATCGGATCGTATAATAACACGTCAAACTGCAACGCCTTCAGGCGGCCGATTAACTCTTCATTACGCAGCATGGAGTCGCACATTGTCCGATGCATTGTGTTGATCTTCCCCAGCAGGTGTATAATGTCCAGCCCGGTCCGGACCAGGTTTGGTCTGGGGTGCTGCATCCAGAGCTGGAGCATCTGCTCGCTCAGGCCGTGAACCTCGTGCGCCTGCAGCGACACGTCAAGCACCAGATACTCAAACCTCTCCTGCCGTGTGAAGTTCACAGACGGTGACGCTGAATTCACCAGAACCGTCACGCTGTGGTTCCGGTCCAGCAGCCCGTCCACGATGTGGCGCATGTTCCGCCAGTGGCTGTATTCCCCCGGCAGCACGAGCACTTTACCGCCGAGCGCACAGCTCACGTCGCCCAACAGCAAGACGACGAAAGCCGCCCAACACTTCCACAAACACCGCATGCTGACACGGGTCCAGTCGGTCCGTTCGGATCAGTGGCTATGACTCGTTTCCCTGTTGTCCGGATTATAGGAGGAGGCGTAACCCGGAAAAGTTGTTGGTCTCGTTCACTTTCTGCTCCTCTGAACGTCTGCATCCGCTTCACCTGCTGCACCGAGGCTTCATTAAACGCACTAATACTAGAAATGAACTCGCGTAAACACAAATCAACCGGTGTCGTTCAGTAAAAGTACAGATCCATTCAAACATCGTCTGGATGTGTTTGTACTGAAGCAGCTGCCGCAGTTATCAGCGCAGCCGCAGGCGCAGCCGCTCAGACACTCGGTGACACCTGCGCTCCTCAATGTGCTCGAAACTGCTCTCTGTTCTCTCTCACCCGGGTCTCTTATAGCTTCACACTGTTAGACTGAAGAGACGCAGAGCTCCTGTAGCTTAAATAGTCCTTAAACATCGAGCAGTAACTGCGTTAGTATCAGACATGTAGTATCTGTCTGTTTGGTTCCCCATGTCTGATCATTTATGGATTTCCCGTTCATTCCATCACCTGTTTACTCACTGCTAACGCAATGATCTATCAGCTGAGCTACAGGAACACAATATACAGTCATTCTGTACAGTGTTTTAAAATATCAGCCCAACAATAACATTTTTTAACATTATATAACATTACTGTCATAAAGTTGCCATCACACATTAATCTGATAATATGCATTCACCTTTTTATGTATAAGCATTTTATGTACATATAATACAGCCTATATTTATTACATTTATATGTCTTACAGTAAAACATTAGGAGGAGACAGAATGAAGGAGGAGACAGAAGAGATGATGATGAAGTGATATTGTGAGGAAACTCCTCCTCGGTCCAGCCTGCATAAATACTGTCCCTGCAGGAGTGAGACGTGGGACTTTACATGCAGCTGAGGAGATTCCAGAAGTTTGGGAGGTAAGTTCATATTGAGGGTGGTGTGTTTCAGACATTGTAGACCAAGTTTTGTTTATAGTATATTCTAATATATTTGTATATTAGAAGTATGACTTGTGCTCATTAGTACCCTGTGTATGTCTCCAGGTTAGTTTATTCAATCAGTTGTTGTATATATGCAGCAGTATTGACAGTGAAAGTGAACGTAATGTTTAATGTTATTGTTGATGTTGTTAGACAGACTTTTATTCACCTGCTCAAGTTTGATGATACATTAGCAGAATGAATGTTTCTACAGAATCATTCCTCATTCATGCTTTTTTATGTTTAGAGGCTGTTGTTATCATTATTGTTGTTATCATTATTGTTCTTATTTTTCTGTCTTTTATGATTTTATGCTTTGAACAGATTTGAAAATTCAAAAGAAATTCATTCATTTCATTTTTTAAGCTGTTGCCCTTGGACCCACCGGTTGCTCGGCAGGGGGGTTATCATATTATTTTTAATCTTTTATAACTGTGAAGCACAAACATAGACAAATATATGGTATTTTTGGAAAGCGTAGAACCTCTGCTTTCTTGCAAGTCCAATTATATTTGCATTAGTGTAACATAAAAGAAAATAATATGGTCTAAATTTGTACGTCCACAACCACACCGTCTTGAGAAAATCATACGAATAATGTTCATATTTCATATCTATAGCACTCACATTCACCAAACATAGACAAATCACACATCAAATAAAAACATTTAGAAAAATCTGAAAACAATCTGACTTTTTGTCTGTGTTTATCACAATATTGTAAAAAGGAAATTTTCTTTAAAATGAGACCATTTGTATCAATTTATTCCAAAGTATGTGGGTACGGCACGATTTAAATTCTGGAATGCCTAAATCTGTAAAAAAAATTCAAGATATGCTCTAGAGGTGAAGAGGTTAAAATGAAGACATGGGGAGAGAATAACTTTGAAATCTAATGGTATGGGTTTAGGAAGGAACATAAAGACACAGATTTTCTCCTCACAATGTTTCTCTCGTTGCGGTTCAGGCCTGAATTGTATGACTGTGTTTTTGTGCTGCAGGTTATTATTAGGATGGAGACACACACAAACATAATGGCAGAGACCAACTGGACCAATGAGGCTGGAGAACTTCTGTGTAAAGATGAAGCAAAGCTTTATTACTGCAATCAGTCTGGAGCCACGGGACCTTACAGTGCAGCACCACTGATGGACACGTGGCTGGTCCCCTTGTTCTTCACTCTTATCATGCTTGTAGGTTTAGTGGGTAATTTACTGGTCATCTATGTAGTCATCAAAAACCAGCAGATGAAAACGGTTACAAATCTCTACATAGGTACATACATTTCCTTTGTTCTCTTATAAATAAATATGTGATATGCATAAATATCTGTTGGATCTTCATGTTGTGTCAGTAATGTTGTTTGTTTCTCTTTAGTTAATCTGGCAACCACAGACATTTTGTTCCTGGTTTGTTGCGTTCCGTTCACTGCCACTTTATATCCTCTTCCTAGCTGGATATTCGGTGACTTTATGTGTCGTCTGGTCAATTATCTGCAACAGGTGAGATAAGTTTATATTTTGAGAGATGAACGTACAGATGAACAGCACAGATGATCAGTACAGATGAGCAGCACAGATGATCAGTACAGATGATCAGTACAGATGAACAGCACAGATGATCAG
>JBAJNP010007637.1:150-22077 GCA_036877545.1 Yasuhikotakia modesta | reverse complement strand
ACTATCTACAGCAAGCGGTGCTGGACCAAGGCCAGGAAGATTGTGAAGGACCTCAGCCATCCCAACAACAGTCTCTTCATTCTGTTGAGGTCAGGGAGGCGTTTTCGCTCCCTGAAGACCAACACTGGGAGACTAAGGAGGAGCTTCTTCCCTCAGGCAATACAGTCTTTCAACAGCGCTTTCTTACTATAGGACTCTGTATCATTTTTCTCACTCACTTTTCTTAACTCAAACCATCCTTGCTTATTTGCACATTCAATGCTGCTACTGTTATTATTATCATTATTATTATCCTTACCATTGTAATGCATACTATATATATATAAATATTTTTTTTCTTTTAATTTTAGATTCTTATTTACTGCTATTACTGTTATGTTTAAATAACATTCTTCTTTTCTGAGGGTCAGCAGGCGTTAAAGCATTTCACTGCATGTCATACTGTGTACGATTATGTATGTGACCAATAAAATTTGAATTTGAATATTTTGGTCTTGGAGGATGGTTTGCGTTAGCTACTAAACTCATCCACAGTTTTACTTACAAATTAGTTTTTACTTACAATAAGTTTGAGTAGATAGACAGACTACTCTTTAAATGTTTGACTGATACAGGGACAGGGCCGTGTGTTTATTTATACTGCTGACCTCACAGTTAACTAGGTACATTTAAATGTTTATGTAAGGATAGGGTTATGGTGACTGATAGGAATGACGTTTGTGTGATGTTCCTGATCATCTAAAGCCAGTTGATAACTTTGTTTTCAGAAAAGACTGAAAAAATATACAAATAGTTTTTTTATTGGTAGTTACACAGAGTAGACTAGAATTTTACCTTTTTCAGACCTTTTAGACCTTTCAACTGAATGCCGCAGAGTTATTTAGTCAGTTTTATCTGACTAAATATTACTAAAAATTATAATAAAAACTTAATTTGGGGGTTTTGAAGTGTAGATTGTTTTAGCAGCACTACACATGTTGTTTTGTTTGTTTAAATTAGTGAAGAGCGAGGGAGAGCACTGAACCTAGAAAAATGTGACAAATATCAGCTTGCTGTTCTTGTTATATGAAGGCCAGATTATAACTGTTTTGGAAACATATTAACATGCCTTCATAACTTGTGTTTGCTACATTTTATTTTTTTTACATATTTTATCTGTAGTGCCTCTTCGACCTAAGTGTATATCTTAAAATTTAAAAACTGATGAAAAAGTTAATTTGGATCTGGATACAATCTGGATAGATATTTACCAAAATTACAACTGTCCCATGGTTGAGAGTGAGACATAATTTTCAAAGCAATCAACAAAATAGTTTTTCATCCAACAAAGTTTTTCTGCTCTAAAGTTTTAGAGCAGAACACACACATTCAACAAGTTTTAGGGTAGAAGAATGTGCTTAAGAAATTAAAAATTAATACGTCTAGGAAGATGATTTGTTTAAAATAAGGCACATGTTGTTGGGCCAATTGCTTGGTTAACACATACGCAGATGAGTAGTGCAGATCGCCACAACTGTTTAGTGACGTCAACCTTGACTCTCTTGCTAATGTGCGACGTGTTTCCATGACAACTACCTCCAAGACAGCGATCATGCTTGTGTTTCTGTGTGTTGTATTTGATAGAAACATTTTGCATTTTACCTCAACAGCTGTGAGATTATGTTTGTGTACATATGCAAACACAGGCAAAGGATTTTTATATGGTGTCATACGGGTCGATTAAATCTTGCTGGCTACTAATGGGATTTTCTCATGACCTCTTCCTTATAATAACGTTTAATTAATATAACCCACCCTTCGGTTTCTTTCTTTCCCAAACACACACACACACAACAGCCACTGAATCTGAAAAATGTTACATATTTGCAGGATGTCAAAGCTTCTGTGTGTTGTGGATAAGGTTTTACCATGGGGAAATAAAAAACACTTTTTATATCAGTGTATGTAGGAATAATGGTACAATCTCACAGACGCACATAGAGACACAGAATTCAGTAACTCATTCTTCTCAAAGGCAGAACACTCAACCTATAAGAAGTCCAACAAATAAACATTTACTTGGCATCTAACTGCAAAAAGGGCCATTTAAGCCAAAATTAGCTTCGCAGAGAACATCTAATGGTGTTTTTTTATAGAGCAAATGTACTAAATGCATGTAAGAATTGGCTGCTGTCTCATTTACCAATTTTCGACATGTTCCAAATTACACCCAGAGGGTTGAGATTGCTGTAATTTGATGTTGCTTAGTTTGCTGTACTTGTTGAAAGATGTCCAAATGTAGTTTTAAACATCAGTAAGTGCAAGTAAATGTTTAACCATGTATTTTGATTTTACTTTATCGCAACAGAAAGGCCATATATGTATATACATGCAGTATATTTTTACATACATATATGTGTGTTTTTATATAACTACTAAAAATATATAAATATATATAGGGGCTACACATTTTTTTTAACACACATTTATATGGAAATCCTTATCATTTAAACCTTGGACTTGCTCCTTGCATAGAACTGAGGAATTTCTGATGCTGTGTATTGACTCTTTCAAACATTTTATGAGCTCTTTTGGGCTGGTAAAAAACACCATATTATCACCAGCTAAATACACTTATCTTTAGGTTCTGTGAAAAAAATTCCAGTTTGTATGCTAAGTGCCATTGTAGGGGTCAAGACCAAAAGAACCAAGACAACAGAACTAAGAGTCTAAACACACCCTTTAACGTACAGTAGGTAAATTTCAGAAATATTAGCAATAGCAACCTAGCTTTGAAAGCATAAGATCCTGCCCTCCGTTCAGGGCAAAAAAGCCACACCTCCAGCATACTGCAAATATATGAATTGGGTAGCAAACACACAGACATTCTATCATTGCATTTGGACTGAATATATATCAGAAGATATATAAATATTTATACCACTTTACCTTTGATTGGTGTCATGATGTCATGGTGTCATGATGACATGTTAATCTCACAAAAATGTTTTAAGAAAAGATCCTGTCTTTAATTGCAGTTTATATATTAATAAAAATTATTTATTCAAAATATTAATAAAAACAAATTTAGATTTTTTTTTCAAACTTGCCACAATCTAAAATGGCCCCAGTGTTGTTTCCTTGTTTGTCTTTCACTAAATGCATGTTTTGTAGCTTAATGGTTTTAACTTTCTTTGACTTACAAACTAAAGAGCCAGAAAGCTAAATGTTTTCCAAAGTACCTAAAGTACTTCTAAAAGCTCTTCACCCCCCAACCTTCACATATCATGTGGGTCAAATGCTCTGTGCAGTGTGTGTATATACATAAGCTGCAGTTCTGACCTACCGTACCTGATTTTACACCGCAAGTGTATTTCTTCCCCTAGTTCTCAATGTATTCTGGTTTCTCTGTTGGTTTAACAGTCAAAACCTGCCGGCAGCCGGCAGTGAATATTCTCCAGAAAGTCAGTGAATAAATGTCACAACCATGATGGGATCTTAATGGAGTCTGTGAGCTGAACTACACTGAACTTTACTTCCCTCTGGTATTGACAGGGTTGTTCTATGAATGGTAATAGAATCTATGGACTGTTAGACTATCTCTGCTAAAAAGGTTTCTGGTGTGTATGTATTGTATCAGGAGATGTTGTGACACGAAGAAGACCCCATAAAATAATTTGATCCTTTCATTTTTACTGTTGAAGTACTTACTGGAACAGGGCACATTAAAAGGCTTGTCCGTTTTGTTTGTTTTGTTTGAAGCAGTAAGTTTACATCACCATCTAAAACAACCATGAATTTCTGCTCAGCAGAAAAGGAGACAGGCTTTCTCATTTTAGACAGCATTTTATTGGACAAAAACTGTAATATCAGAACATAATACTCATTAAAACCAAAATGACTATTTATTGGATTAAACATATCCTTGTAAAAAACATTAGAAATAAACCACAGATTCAAAGTCAGACACAAGGGATGGTGTGACGCGGGATCTGGGGACTGTTGATCCATCAGCGCCAGCTGGTCACCACGGGTAGTCAGGCAGGCTTGGTCGACGATGGCAAACTCGTGTGTAAGGGGTAATCCGAAAGGGGAAGTCAGAGTCCAGGCAAAGGGGGTCGAGGGCAGGCAGCAATCCAACAGGGGCAATCCAGGGGAACGAACCAATAGGGTCGGGTCAACTAGCAAACGATCACACGAGATAGACACTCCAGGGTCGACAACAAAAAGCAAGCCGTAGAGAAAAACGCTCGGAATTGTGTGCATAGCAGAGGCAAAACTTCGCGAGGAAGCAGGCAAAATGGCGGCTATTTATAGTTCGGGAGTTCGTGACAAGATGACCGACCGGGGCGGAAACGGAAGGGAGTGCCGGAGCGGGGAAATCTGGGAGATGGAGTGCTCAGAATTCAGGAGATGGTTCGCACCGCTGGTGATCAGAGGGAGCCACAGAGACCGGCGTCGTGACAGATGGCATGTTGTTTGTATTTAAATAAATATATTATAACGCATATAATGTAATATATAATATAATTACATAATATGATTACTCCAGGTAGACTGTGTAACTCTAGTTGTGAAGTCACACTGTGCCAAGTCAAACTCACACTGAGTTTTTGCTTGATGTATGTTTTACCTTGTTCTCCTGCAAAACCATGACAATGTTTTTTTTTCCTTGCAATGCTGGTGAAATTTACCAGGAAACCCAACAAAGAAGCTGTTAAAAACAAAGGTATCCACCTGTTTCCACACAGACATTAATATTGTCCCTAAGGATGGCTGAGATTTATTGCAAAGCACTGAGAGTTTTAATCGACTGGCTGTGTCCTCAGCAGCTGCTAAGGTCCCGATAATCACCTTCACTCTGGTAGTAACCCCCAGGAGTGCCCTCAGCAGCCTTTACTGCTCAGCACTCCTCTCAGAAACAATTAAATATGCTGTTAAAACCAGCGCTACAAAGACACTGCAACAAAACGGATAGACGGAGGTATTATACCTACTGATGCATTTGTGACTTTCATAAACAATATGAAGTCGATTGCACTAAATATGCAATGAATATGGCTTGCAATATAGTTTCAGACTAAAACACCTTTTAAGTTTCGCTTTCTCACAGCCTACTTTAGATTTATCGCAGAAATTAGATTTTCAATAGAATGCTTAGGTTTCTGTCCAAATAGTGTGCTTAAATTCTAGTGTGACTGCATTTTAGTCTTTTTTTTAACTCATTATCTCTGGCATTTGCCATTCTTTTCTTTGAAGAATATCATGAAACTGTTCTCTGCATAACTGTTCATACTAGTTAGAGGCATGAGCCTATGCGTCCACAAAGCTAATGAAATTTTCCTTTTCTCTTACTCCTTGTTCTCTATTCCTCTTAGACGAGCAGAAGAGCTTTACACCACAGAAATATTGAAAAGCTGTGAAAATTCTCTTTGAAATGGAGACTAAACCTCTAGGATCCTCTCATGCCTGAGGGCTTGTATCCTCATGTGCTCTGTGGAAACTAAGCGTCAAACCTGCTTGCTCAAAATCAGATAGAAGGAAGCCATGCAGGCTTCAAAGCTCACTTTGTTTGCTCCCTAATAAAGTCAGACACAGCTGTTCTCCAGTCACTACTCAGCACTGCTCACGCTTTCCTACAGATAGATGATGGTTAAATAGCCCACAAAGTTCAGCACTGAAGTGAAGACAGGCTAGACAGGTGGTGTTATTTGATTTTGGAAACATGTCAGTAAAGCTAAGTTCTGAACAATGTTAATTCATTTTCCATTTATCAATTTGCTCATCATATCACATAGAAAATAATATATTAGGTTGATGTTTTTGATTATTATTATTATTATGTGAATGTCAGTGAAATGTTGGTGCCCGTGGTGCTTTGTTTCTTTTTTTATTGCATTTTCAAAATAACAAAAATGTACTCCACATCAGACAGTCCATATGGAAGTTCAGTTAGCTGAAGTTAACTTATCCTGTGCATTTTAAAAAGTAAAGGGCTTCATACTTACTTTTCCATATTCACATTATTCCAAACATTTTTAATAAGCTGTTTTATCATACTACAATTTTCTCCTAATATTACAATTTTACATGATTGGAATGCCAGTGATGTTTCTGTCTTCTTGTGATTGCTTAGATGTTTCCTTTAATAGTAAGTAGGTATATGTACAGATGCTTAAGGTATGTGTGGATGTGTTGCTGTTTCTATGGTGACTGCTGGGTTAACATGTATGTTTGTGATGCTTACTTAAGCCTAAAGAAAGACCCATCTGTCACGGGTGCTGGCGTGACTTAAACAAAGAGAACGCGGAGAAACGGAGAATACAGAGCCAGAAACGGTTTATTAAAACCATCCAAACCAAAACGTAGGAACACCAATGCATACATATGTTTCGACGAGGACCGACAATGAAAACAGAAACAAGAAGAACTTAAATGGGGAAACAAATCAATAGAACAGGTGAACACGATCAATAACCAAACACAGGTGAGGGAAATTAACGAAATGTATAATAACCCTGTATAATAATGTATAATAACCTAACCCTGTTTTGCATAATAAATAAATGCTTCAAACATGGCTTCCCCGATAAGATTTTTTCATTTTGTTTAGTTGTTCTGGATCTCTTTATAACAGATGTTTCTGAAAGCTTCTGCCACTACAGACTCAGACTCAGTCTGGCACAGCTGATAGGCTGCTGAGAGTTAAACAGCATATTTCCACTCAGCCTTTGATGTAGAAGTCTCTGTGATTACTCAATATTTCTGGAAGAGAGAGAATATTTACATTTGGCAACTGCTTTCATCCAGTGCACTGTACATTGCATACAAAGTATATGGTTTTATCTGTACATGCATTCCTGCAGAATTGAACCCAAAACCTTGGTATTGCCAGTGCAGTGCTCTAGAGAAAATGATTAAAAAACTAGTAACTAGTAAACTATACATACTTACTACTATAAGTAAACTTTAATCTTTTCTTACTGCACCCTACAAAGCTCGATAGTTGTAAAATATGTGTTTGCACAGGCATTGATTTTTGTTTAAAACAGAAATATACAAATCCTGAAAAATTAACAGTGCATTAAAAAGTTTTGTTCAAAAGCAATGGTCTCTCGTTCTGCTTAAAGTTTTAAAAGATATACAAGTGAAAAGAGACCTGAAGAAACAAAAACGGGTTGGGGGGTGGATGAAACACTGCTTCTGTTGGTAATGGGCTTTACTGTGGTCAGGCAGCAGCAGATGGTTTGCCTGAGCTTACTGGAGGTTATGTAACCAGTCAAACCTCATCCATCTAAAACGATTCTCTCCATGTCTCTCATTCTTGCCGTCCTGATGTGCGTGACCTCACACACAATGATTGTTTCAGTAATAAATTGGTTCATTTGCTGCACACAGACTGGATTGGGTTTCCAGGTTCATTTGAATCAGACTGACATGCAAAGGTCAGAATCAATCTGGATGAGTACCGTCAGTAGACTTTTACAATCAGAATGAAATGTGATTAATTATGTTGATGTACAGGCTTCTATGTTCATTTAATCACTCACTCATCATCGAGAGCAACAGAAAGAATATATCAGCTTCAATTAGTAAAATCAGTCCTGAAGTGATATACTGTATATTCTGAATTATAGACTTAGTATTAGACTTGGATGTAGTGATATAATGATCTTAATCAGAGTAAACTTTAGTAGAGTGTTTGATTTATTGGCCAGGTTGATCGATTTTACATTTACATTTATGCATTTAGCAGATACTTTTATCCAAAGCGACTTACAATTGAAGGAACAATAGAAACAGTGCATCAACTGAAAAAACAACAACAATCTTATAAGCATGGTACCATTTTCCCTAGACTAGTATAGCGTAAGTAAACTAGTGCAGTTGTCCCACCCCACCTTTTTTTTTAAATAGAGAGTAGAGAGAGGTATAGACGAAAAGAAGAAAAGGAAAAAAGAAGTGTTAGTAGTAGTTGCATTTAGTGGCATTTAATTGGGGAGGTGTTGTCTAAAAAGTTGAGTTTTAGTTTTTTCTTGAAGATGGATAGTGAATCGGCTGTTTTGATAGAGACTGGAAGGTCCTTCCACCAGGAGGGAACAATTCAGCAGAAGGTTCGAGCCAACGATTTCTTGCCTCTGTGGTGTGGCACCACGAGGCGTTGCTCACTAGCTGAACGCAGGCTTCTGTAAGGGCACATAGGTCTGTACCAAGGAGTTTAGGTAACTTGGTGCAGACCCAGTGGTTGTTCTGTAGGCTACCATCAGCGCCATGAACTTTATTCGAGCAGCCAATGGTAGCCAGTGCAGTCTGGTGAGAAGAGGGGTGACATGTGCTCTCTTTGGCTCATTGAAGACTACCCTCGCAGCTGTGCTCTGAATCGTTTGCAGCGGCTTGGTAGTACTTGCTGGTAGGAACCTGACTCCAAGATTCCTGGCTGTTCTGGAAGGAGTAATTGTGGATGATCCAAACTGGATGGAGAAGTTGTGGCTAAGTGTTGGTTTTGCCGGAATTACTAGTAGTTCAGTCCTGGCAGGGTTGAGTTGAAGGTGGTGAGCCTTCATCCAGGTTGAGATGTCCGTAAGGCACGTAAGGCGTATGTGATGCGAGAAGCAACTGTAGTGTCCTCCGGTTAAAAGGAAAAGTACAGTTGTGTGTCGTCTGCGTAGCAGTGATATGAAAACCTGTGTTTCTTGATGACAGACCCTAGTGGAGACATATAGATGGAAAAGAGAAGTGGTCCAAGAACAGAGCCTTGAGGAACACCAGTGATGAGGTGATGTGGCCTCGAGACCTCACCCCTCCAAGACACCCTGAAGGATCCACCTGAGAGGTATGAGGTAAACCACTGAAGTGCAAGTCCTGAGATACCCATTTTCCTGAGGCTTGATAGGAGGATCTCATGGTTGACAGTGTCAAAAGCAGCCGACAAATCCAGCAGAATAAGAATAAGAATGCAGGTTATTTATTTTAAATAACCTGAAGAGTTCTGTGTTTCTGTTTATTTTTTGTTTTGGTTAGGGGTTTGTTTTTTGTACAGTTTTGTTTATTATTTAGTTTCGAGATTTATTGATCATTTCTTTTGTTAATCGGGTGTTAATTCTGTTAAAGGCGAACACTGCATTCTTGTGTTTGTATATCTTCCTAAACTGGTTTTGGCACCTACAAAAAATAGTATGACACTCTCAAGAATCAGATAATTCTGAGGCTAAGTTTCCCATTTGTTTTACAGACTTTGAGAGTGACCTGCAAATTTCCAATCTTATACACAACCTGTGGGCTTTCTTCATTCAGAAAGCATTGCATCATCATTGCTTTCCCCACAGCAATGAGCCTGTGTTGCCTCTAATAGGGGTTTTGGAGACTGTATGCTAAAGTCAAGCTGATGTGTTAACCCTTCCTCTGTCTTCCCCTTCCATTTACCAAAAGCCTTGTCAACCCGCATGTACTGCTACAGGGAATGTCTCAATCACATTGTGTTACATATGGAGCATGAAAGAGGGACATGAGGCGGTGAATTTTTGCACAGCATTCTTAACTGTGTGACCCACAGTTTAAAATGTTTAGTGGCAATAAAGTAACACATTATGATTACATCATATATTTCAAATAAAAGCAGAATTTCTATGAAAAAAATTACAAAGAGCAGGACTTGATTGTAATAGGATTGTGAAAAGTGATTTTATTGTAACGTGAACAAAAACAATATTATCAGAACAAACGTTTGTTCAAAATGTAATACTGTTGTGTTCATGTATATATTAGCATTAATATTGCAACCTTAAAGTGGGATGCTCAGTCACGAGGCGAAGAAAAACAACAGAAGAACAGTACAGCAGAACATTTCAGCTATGATGCCTAATGCTTTGATCCGAAAAGTCAAACTCTGATCTGCCACTTTTGTCAGTTGTAGTCTGACAGTTTTTTTGTTTAGTGTGTGGGCCGTGCTGTTCTCCTTTTGTTCTTGAATGCAAGTCAGAGTAAACAAATAAACAACAATAATACTATAACAATGTTACCTATAATTCATTTGAGGCCTGGGGGAGACATTGCAGACATCAGTTATTCTGTAGAGAAAGTGTGGTAGGCGAATCAATATGTTTCTAAGTGAAAAGTGCTGAGACATAGTTTCAGCCCTGTCCTGCTTCACCGCCTCAGGCACTTCTGTGTGACGATAAAGAAGGGAAATGTGGGGGAGGGGTAGATCTCACTGAATGTTTTCACCATGTTATGGGGGGGTGCAGGGCTCTGTGTTAAGAGGTTGGAGGACAGCAGAGAGAGAGGGATACTGACTGTTGGTCCCAGGGGCATTGGAAAACAGGCTAACTGGCAGGTGGTTACTGAAAGTGGTCATAGAAGGTCACCCTTTCTTTCACGTGTGGTTAGATACAAAAAAGGGGGCATGTGTATGACCTGTTGTGTTTTTGCATTTTCTAGTTTGAAACTTTAAATATGATGGATAAGATGTAATGTCTGTTTGTTCTCCTGGTTATCTCAGCAGCAGACTCTTGTTAGCACCATCTGAAAGAATCTTTTTGGGCATCTGATTGTATTTTCTGGTTATGGGCAATCCTGCAGGTTTCTGCAAAAAGTTTCACAGATTTTCTCCAAATTTAAACCAAATCTTTCATTGTTGAAATTTACATTTACATTTATTCATTTGGCAGACACTTTTATCCAAAGCGACTTACATTGAATTTAAGGTACACATATTTTTATCAGGACTTGCTTTCCCCTGGGATTGAACCCACAACCTTTGCGGTGTTAACGCAATGCTCTACCAGTTTCTCGCTCTACAAATTCTATACACATCCCACCTTCTGTGTCTGTCATCATATTTATAGTCTTTGAGTGGAATCACATAATCAAATGCACTAGGGTCAATGGTTTTCCAGTATGTCATTTTTCTATTTCCTCTACAGACTGTTAACTAGATTTGAGGGGTATATACTTTTTTGGGGGTACCAAAAATAAAAAAATTGAGTAATTTTCTCATCCTCTGGGATGAGAAGAGAGAGGGCTTGACTCCAGTGTGACATAAGAGAAGATAATTGGTGTGTGTGCTTTAAATGATTTTGATATGACAAGCTAAAACGTGTCAGATGCAGTGTAAAGCTGCAGAATAGAATTGTGTCAATGTTTTCCTTTTTCAGTGGAATAAAACATTAATCTGTGTGAATCCAATCCAAGCCAATCCAAGTATCTTATTTCTTTGCAGTAGTAATTTTGGGTAAATATGATAGACACTTCAAGTTGCATTTAGCTGTACAAACTGGTTAGTATGCTGCTTGATGTAACAAACTGGTATTTCTTACCATAATAATTTAATGTATTGTAATAATAAACATACCGCTTTGTAGCGCAAATAGTTTTATTGTTAACTGCACTTTGTTATTGTAGTTATTTACCTGTAGTTATATGTGTTCTGCAGTAAATCCCTGACACTGGCATTGACAGTGGCACTTGCCATCCATCAACTGAGCTACAAGAACACAAGCAGACGGTATTGCCTAAGTAACTTTACTATTACAAATTTTACATGAAATATGAGTCAACTCTCAGCTTGTGTATCTCTTTCTCCCGCTCCCTCTCCTCTCTCTGTTTCTGCCTGGTGTGTTTGGTTAGTATCAGCTCTTTGAAGTCTGACAGTGTGTTTCTGAGGGTTCAGTATGGTTTCTGTTGAAAGTTTAACCCGCCATTTAATACAACAGTCTAGGGAATATATTATTCTTTGAATATAACACAATAAATCCAGAATGACTCAGTAAGTTCATAATGACTCTGTTATTGTGATTTGTGTTTTAATTTTTCTCATTTGTTGTATGACCATGGTAATAAAATGTAGTATAACAGCCTATCATCAGATCATTCATATATCATTGTTTCTCCATGAGTGCTGCTGTGGAGGTGTCATGCTTTTATCTGGATTGTGTTTGTAAACCCAAACATCTTCTCCTGCCTCCTGCTGTCAGTGAAGTGTTGGGCTGCTCCTGGATTCTACTGAGACAACAGAGAAATCTTCTTCCCTTTGTGGTGCTTGAGAGAAAGAAAGCCTGGAGCTTTGTAAATGAAACACACATCCTAGGGGTCCTGTCTTTCAGATGTGTAGCTGTACGCTTATGAAATCTAGTGAAATTCTACACAGAGACCTGCACACAAATTAATGCTCTTGATTTCAGCAGACTAATGATCAGAAATGAATAAGTAATGTATTCATACTTATTTATGAATAAGTAAATAAGTATGTTTCTATTGGCAAAATATGGCCCTTGTTATATGATTTGTAACATTTTAGGGCCTATAATAATGTAAAACATTTTAATTGTCATAGCAAACTACTTCTGAGTAGCCAAGGGTACAGTATACACAATAAAATATTACTTTGTCTTCACCTAGCTTTTATCTTGTTTAAATGTCAACCTGTCCAGTTGATGGAAGAAAGTAGCACTTGTTGGACATAGATGTCAACCTGTATTGCTGAAATAACAAAAGCTGAGAACATTAAGAGAAGCAGTGTAAAACTGTATCTTTATATAAACTGTATCTTTAACAGACCCAACATCCATGTGTCTCTTAGCAAACAACATTAATCTATATTACTTTATGTTGTTGACTTTGAAATAGTTTGTCCAAACAAAATGAAACTGTTTTTACAGTTTCATCCAAGTTTATAACATCTGAGCTATGTCTAAAAAACCTCTTTCACCAGGAGAGTGTTATGAAAGGATTGTGGAATAAGTATTGTTTTGTCCAAAATTGAGCCCTAGTTTCAGGTAATTTAAATTATTTTAAGCCTTTAGGCTTCACCTGTTCTATTAGCTTTATTCATAACATTATTCACACCCTCAAAACTTATGTACTTCCATTCTTCAGGTATTGTGTCAGAGCTTCTTGATGTATAGGGGTCCATGTACCAGTACATATCCGTTTTGTCTAAACTGGATTTTTGATGGTAATCCGTTTTGTCAACGTCTTTGTTCATTGGCCGTTTTCACGAAGATCAATCTTGTGACCCTTGTGAGGCCAGCCCACATCCAAAATCATTAATCTACTGTGTCTAGCAGGCAAAAATGTACCAGACAACGTTTGTTTGAATTCATTGCACTAACTCATGATCCCAGTGGTGTGAAATTGTGTTTTTATGCATGACATGGAAAAAAGGGCTTTGTAATTATTGTTGAAGACAATATGTCTTTGATCGTTGCCTGGGACTGGAAAAAGAAAGACACTTGGTTCTTGAGGCAAAAACTTAGCAGAAGTGAGATGAGGAAGAAACAGGAAACAATATACTTTGAAGTTAATGAATGAGGAGCAATACTAGAGAAATACCAGAGAGAGCAAAAGGTACTTATTCACTGCAATATTTGACACTTTAAAGTTAGAGACCTTTAAACTTCAAAGCTCAAAATGAGGGGGAACAGAAACCTCCTAGACATTTTAACTCTTATGAGACCATCTTACACAATACATGGAGTAAGATTTAACATACCTAGGCATGATCAAAAGTTATTTGGGAAATGTAGCATTATTTTTATCATTACTCTTAATTGGACTAGAATGACTCCTTATGCCCACATAGAAACCATTTCAGCAGAATAAATTGCAGTGCTGAATATGTGGCATGAATATGATATGATATTTGGATCTTATCATGTGCTGGCAGCAGTATTTTGCCATTCACTTCTTTTGTGAGACTTGATGTAGGCCTTCACAAGGAAAGCTTCAATGGGGTCATATATTCAAGTTTTTAACCTGACCACAGCAGTTGTTAGCGTGGCCTTTAAAATTGAACACCAGATGGCCAGAGAAAAAGGAAAACTCTAAATATTTGTACTGGGAATTGTTACAAAAGCCTCTTGGTTAGATTTTATCTTATTGTAATTGAAATCATTAAAGAAACCTGTTCCAGATACCAAGTATGAAGCCGGCTGTTTATTTTCCTGTTTAAAAGCCCTATATGCAAAATATTTGTAAACTTTTTGCAATGTACAAACTGTGTTCTAGGTTAAAACTCTCCTAGGTAAAGGGAAAACCAAAAACGTACTGTAAACATAAGTTTCATAATCTTAATACCCACAAAGACATCTCATACATCTCATACTCTTAAAAGGTTGATTCTTTATAGGTGATTTTGTGCTGTATTTTGTTTCATGTACCAAGTAGAATTTCACATGTTGTGTTTCATTCACTAATGATTATGTAGCATCTTTGGAGATGTGGACAGATATCTTTCAAATTTCAGACAAATACACAGGTGCCTATTCTCAGTATTGATTTAAGACATCCATCAAGTTTTTTGGGTATGTGTGCTTCGAGTCCAGATGTTATCCTAAATTTACAAAAAATAAATGACACTAGAAAAACGGTCATCTCACTGAGCTCAATTAATTGTTAAATGAACTTTGTAGGTAGCAGATTTGCCAGTATATGAAGCAATCAGAAGCAGGGCAGTCAACATTTCTTGGGGAGTCAAGTTTTGGTAGGCTTTCAGTACCATTCCATCATGCAACACCTGTTTATAAGACTGTACACACATAAATAGTTTTGAATAGGCTGATTTGTTTACCTTTTCTCACAGATGAACGTTCACAGAGTACAATATAAAGGGCAAAAAGGAAGCCTTCATATGCATTCATTTCACTCTATTATCTTTCCCAGTTTCCCTCTTTGCTTTCAAAAGCCCCTTGATATATCTTCTATTACTGAACTAATTTGAGAAGGCTGGAGCGTGAACATGAGGGAACCCCAGTGTGCAATCGTGCCTTCAAATGGGTGAAGCGCTCGACTACAGTATCTTGCTGACTCCCTCAGCCAGCCGCAAGAACTGAGCTTTTTCTCAGGATGAAACATTGGAAATTAAGCATGCACAATCCATCACACCAAGTATTAAAAGTTTCATTTGATGGCTGATAAGTAGCATAATGGCAGATAAATATTGAGGTTCTCTGTGTCAACAGTATTTCTTTATGCCACTCTTTTTTTTGCTAAGTTCTTAATTAGTTCACCTCAGAGCCCACATGGGTTCACCAGACATGCAGATGTGGTTACAGGATGTTTCAATGAGCTACAGTTTATTTGTGCTGTACATTTACAAATCTAGGCTGGACCAATATAAAGTACACAGCTTCTATACTAGAATATTTACTAGAATGTAAACTGCAACATGACCCAGACAGAAAGGTGAACTGAAGACAGCTGCTGCTAAAAGTGAACATGGTAAAGCGTCACTGTCTGGAGCCCCTGAACTGCGTCCAGCCCTCATGTTTGCAAGGCCACAAACGTACCGATTTCTCTTGTTTAATTCAAGAGCTTTATTTGTGACATACCAGGTAATGGTAATGGTATTGCTGAGTTTAAACAAACGAGTGAGATGAAGATTCAAAACAAAAACGATTTAATCAAAACTTGGTAAACTTGATAATCCAAAGTATAACATGAGACTGTCAAACAAGAAACACTCAACATAAAATGAACTGGTATTAAAAAAACACAGTGAGCCATAACAAGACACAGGTGAAAGCAATCAGTGGAACCAACCAAACACATGAACATAGCAGGGGTGAACAGTAACACGGACCAAACCAAATGACAACAACCAGAGTTTCAATAACTTCTTTAACTGAGCCAATCAAATTTAGTAAAATTTCCCCTTCCCCAGTTTTAACTTAATTCCCACAGAAAACGTTTAAAGACTTTTTCACAGTCTCACGTTTAACATTATTTGTGTTAAGACACTACTTGGTATGTATTTTAATCCATTTAGTTTAAAATGACACAGGAAGTAGTTTGTGTGTGCGTGCATTTGTGTGTGTGCTGTTTTTCTGATAAATGGGCATTTTACATGTTTCTTTGTTCAGTCCCTCAAAACCCACTGGGAAATCACATGTAAACTGTACAGGCAAGACCTGGCAGGCCTGGAGCAAGACCAGAATCTTTCCCCTGTCTCACCAAGGGCTCTCTGGCAAATTTCTCCCATATAAGCCTTCATGGAAGATACAGATGATAATGATGATGGTCAGAATGATTTTGGCACTTTGTAATTACACATCAAGCTAGTCTGCTGCAGCCAACCTGTCAGATAAAGCTGCTATAAACTTTTAGACTAAAATACTGTCATTTCAGGCCAATGAAGTAGTAGTTTCATTAAAAATACTAACGTCCCTAAAATACTAGGACATACCTAAAACCTAATATAAACCACTTGTTTTGAATATCAATATGGATCTGTAAATTAAAACAGTGCAGTAGATCTGTATTTATACAGCTGACTGTATTTATGAGCCCTGTTTCATGTAAATCCCTCAGTGCTATTATAGTGTTTGTTTCTTTTTCAAAGTAAAGTGTGCTTCAGTCTGCAGATTCTGATTGAATGTTTACTGCTATGAATGAAACTTGACAAATTGACAAGTATCTATACTACTGTGCCACGTTCAGTTTGGACATATAACTCTACATGTATTTCAGAGTCTTACCTACTGATCTGAGTATTATCTCTTATTTTGGTAGTATCTACTCTCACAGCTGCACAAAGGGACATTATTTAAATAAAAGCTGTAAGAGTCTTACTCAATAATTCAGCATTTATTCATCAGGATTTGTTATAAGTGTTTATTTTTTCTTTTCTGTGGGCTAGTGTAGACAAAAATAACTTCATTGCTTGATGTTTCATATATGTTATTTATTTTTATTTAATATTATTTATGTTATTTATTTATTTACACTTTTATCTTTTATATACGTGTTTGTGCATATAATTATGTGGGTTACCGATCATATCTGGTATAAATATGCTGTGTTTAATGAGTGTGTAATTGTCACTAGAATAGAATATATCTTCAATGTCACTGACATTTGAAACATTTTCCAATCTTGAGGAGATCAAGTCGGCTGTAGATGTTATTCGCCTGACAGGATATACACCTGATACAAAAACAAATAAACAGCACCGACTGTTGAGACACTGAGCTGCTGCAGTTTTGTGTCCTAAACAAAAAATCCTAAAAGTTATGCCATTATTTACTGTTTTAATAAGGTGGTATACTTGCAGTAGTCCCTATAAAGTTGGGCTAGAAAAATGACATGCTTCAGCTGTAAGAATTAAGCAGCGCTTATGCCCAAACCAAGCTTACTGAGATGGAAATTTCCTCTCCTTTTAACCAGTTCAGTGGCAGAGGGACCCTGCATTAACCTTTCACTTTTACTAACCCCTTTCTTAATACCAGCTCTAGTCTGAGGGTTTATGGAGATCTCAGGCTTTCTTTGCTCAAGCACCGATCCCCTAGAAGCCTCTGCTCCCTGATGGCCCACTGCAGAGATAATCTGTGAATGCTGGAAGTCTGCAGAATGACTGCATCATTTGTATTTGCTCCTGATTCACTCATTTACATTTAAATTCTGGAGTCTGTTATCTGATAATGTAAATGTATTTAATGTGTAAATGTATTTACTTTTATTTGGACACTGTGCAAACAACTATGCTTTCAGATATAAACAGCTTTGCATATGGTCTCTGTGTCCAAACAGAGTTATTGTTATTCAGCATACCCTTATGTCTAAACAGAAACAGCCTGATGACATTTGCTTATAGGCCTAAATTCATCTGTGGACACCAATATTTGCTTGTTTGTGAATGTTCAGGATAGGTGTCCAAACCTTAATTTGGTTAGAGAACTCAAAATTGAAAATCTGATCCCTAGTGTTTCTTAAAAAGTAATTCAAACCACTTCCTGGGTCGGATATTATCTCACTGTGATTTAGATCTTTACAGAAATGTGGTCCAAGTCTTCAAGTGCTGGTGTAATTCCTCCAAACCCTTGTGTAAGAAAGCAGCATTTATTCTTGTGTTGTCAGATTTCTGTGGATCAGCACAGAGTCTGTTTTATTTTGCTGCTTATTCTTAAACAGCCCACCCACTTAAACAGGAAGAGACTTTGGCATGAAAGCTCATACACAAAAACTTTTGTACATACAATTCTTCAAAACAGTCGATTACTGCTTAAGAATCTAGAAATCTAGAATACCTACTACTGAGTGTCTTAAACAAAATTATATGTATTATTTAAATGTTTGATTATTGGCAAATGTAATATACGAGAAAATTATCATTAAAGTGACATGTTTTTGTCAGATATGGTAAATTTACATTTATTCATTTGGAAGATGCTTTTAGCCAAAGCGACTTACAATGAATTTGAGGTACACATGTTTATCAGGACTTGCCTTCATCTGGGATCAAACCCACAACCTTTGCAGTGGTAACGTAATTCTCTACCAGTTGAACTAACAGGAAGGTAACACCCAAAAGCACCCAGATTTGGTAATACCCAAAATGTTACTTCTGCCTTTAATCTGTCACCCATGTGTTCCCGGGTGAGTGAACACACACAGTGGAGCAGTGGGCAGCTATCTCGAGCAGTCCGGGGTAGGTGCCCTGTTTAAGGTCACTTCAGTTGCTACCTGCCGACACTGGAATCACACCAGCAACATACTGATTACAAGGCATTCTCACTAACCAATAGGCCACAATTGTCCACAATAAAGGTATTATATACATTTTCGGGTAAAGCTAATTACTTAATTGTGAGTGCAAAACACAACTCAGACTTTTTGTGTGACAAAACCCTGAACATGAATTTGTAACGATTTATAAATCTGCTGGATTAAGGCATCTTAATCTCTTGTAATTCACACTGTCATTGGAATTAGCACTTTCTGAACTCTCTGATCTCGCCACAGGGGCTTGTATTAAAACTGTAATAAAATTTCCCAACAGGGGAAGCAAAGCAAACTTAAATGTTGTTTTTTTAGGTTGAGAGTATAGAGTAATTTAAGGTTAATGTTGTGCATTTTACAGCAGTATTAGCAGTATTACCATGTAAATATTCTTTTTCAAAGTGTTAACATACAGACGCAAAAAGAGATATCAATATATGCTTACTGCATCAATGCATACCTTTCAAATGAAATCTTAGCTCAGAATATAGTTTGGTTGCTAGTAGTGATTTTGAGCAGTGGTCTATAAACAGTCCTTAGCTTGACTACTGTCTTATGTGAGTGTGGCTCAAGACTGGGGTTGAGAAGAAATGAAAGTGGGAAAGCTTTTGGCTGACCTCCTGAGAGTACTTTCTTCCTGGCCGGCTTTTTCTAGGTGACATTGGCTCCCAGAGACTGTGTGGAGGTTCTCACTGCTGTATTTGGACCCCTTGGGAAGTACACAGCACAAGGACTCCAGACAATCATGGGAACTGGATGTTCCTGAAAGACATCACACTGATTGAGAAAGCCTGGTCTCTGTCCCACTCAATCTCTTGAGACTTTGCATACAGGAGATCTGTTACCTTAAGTACTCTTACCTTAAGTAACAAGTCCTGAATGCCACCATTAGCAATAAACAAAAGTATATCTGAAAAATGTAAAATGTCTTTGAGAACATCAGCATTAAAGATGTGATGTTAACAATTATGACATCTTGTAGCAGATATTTTAAAATGTCCAGTTTAATGGCTGGCTTGACATGACATTTGTCATTTACATGTGATATTATTCTGAACACATAAACATGTATAAACATTTTGGTCATAGAATCATGAAATAACTGTTGATTCTTTTAAATTCAGCCTCACTTGTTGCCAAAATGTAATTTTTGACAGAAATACCATAGTCTGTTCTAAAAACCACTTATTTACACCTTGAGACTCTGACCTCTGGTTCAGTGTTTTCTGTAGGAACATGCCAGATTTAGAAATGTTACTTTTTCAGGACAGAAGTATGTGCACCTGTGATTTTGTACAGGAATAGTACAGCGTTGTCCGTGGTACTGAAAACACTGAGGTTTTAAGAACTAAACTGTTGGCATAAACAAACACCAAGAACACCAAGAAGGTATTACTTGTATTTCTTGTACACCAGTAATACCTTGTTTCAGCGTAATATATATTGGGAATTCCCATGGCCCAAATATCGTTGGGATAGACTCTATCACTCCAACAAGGATAAGTGCTGAAGAATAGACAGGTGAATCTGCTGGGCAGATGGGGAACAATATATTGAATTCCCTAATTGTGAACAAACAAAACAATGAGCCATATAGGAAAAACTTTTGCAGAGCACTTCAAAGCCACATATCCTCCAACACATGAATGTGTTTGTAATTTGACAGCAAAGTATGATATCCTGTTACTGTATTTGGACCTAATGCAATTACCTGATAAACGTTTTATGGTCCTGCATCTTCAGAAAAATAAAAGAAAATATTTCTAAATAAATATATTATAATATATATATATAAAAACACCACTTTACCCAGTAATTGCTATAAGGATATGAAAACACTTTCAGTCAGCATAACAAATATTGTTTGTGGAACCAATTGCCTACCCTGCCTTTCATTAAATTAAATTAAAATTAAAACAAAGCGTGTCAATCATAAAATCAATATGTCGATTTATTCTCACTATTTAGACCATAAAACAATAGGCACTATGTCCATCTTTCACAAACAGTAGTGTGATGTTTTTACATAGCTCTCTGTAAAATATCTGTTGTTTATTAGTCACAACATTCAAAAGGCTGTTATCCCTAAAACTGATAACACCCAGCGCATATGGCACTGCATGTCACTTTGGCACAATGTGTTAGCCGGCTGTTTTTCCTCAAGAATCAAATTTTGTTACAAATGAGTTTTGCACTGGGGTCCTGATCAACCTGTCAGGGTTTATTTTGTGATAACAACTAATGTATGTGCATTATCTCTTAATTAAAGTGTTTCCATGTTTTGAAATTGGCTGTGAATCGCAGCAACACACCCAATACCATGCATTGGCTTTCTTGTGGACTACGAAAATGCAGGTTGAAAAGATGCTGCTGTCATGTTATTTATGTAAAACTATAAAACTGTTATAGCTGCTAGTAAAACGTGGTGCATAATATACATTTTGCACTCTTAACAAAAAACACATTCTGTTTCATACTTTCTAATTTAAGTGCTGTTATAATAAAAATACTGACCTGTGACTCCTACATGGTGTTATTTCATGCCAGTCATACTAGTCAAAGTGGACACATGCTTCTTTAATTACCGGCCTACTTTTACTTTAACACAGTAGTTAGTAGTTGCGATTTATAATAGAATAATCAAACAATGAAATTAAGGCTGAAATTGAAAATGGGAATTTCTGGATCAGATATACTTTAAAGAGGTCAAAAGGAAGTTTTTAATATAACTTATTTGTTTGTGTGATATTCAATATGCTTCAGTTGGTGTGCTAGTTACTCAGTCAACACCATTGCCAAGTGTTTTTTCTTAAAACTGCACTTTAACAAAATTAGTCTCCAAAACAGTTTACACTGTGCCTGTTTTTATGTCGCAAACATGTAACCATCAATGTAATCACATCAGTGAGGTGACCAAGTCAAAATCAATTTGTATATTTATGAAACTGCACCAAAACCAAGTCAAAACTAATTTGTATATTTATGAATCTGCATATACTTAATAAAGCAAGGGTCAATTACAGGTGTAATGTAGGCACGGGACACAGGGGATCCATTCGCAGCATAGGTTTATTAAACACAAACATGGTCATACAGGCACGGGTCGAAAAAGGAAACAACAACAAACGTAGGTAAACCAGAGAGAAACCAGAGTCCGGGCGTGAGATCAGAGCAGGCAGCAAAACGTGTAAGTGTAATCCAAAGAGCAGATGAGAGACCGATGGCAGGCGGCTAACAATCATAAATGGTAAACAGTACAAATCACAAAACCAAGAAACCAGGAAAACCGCTTGGAATTGCTAGCCGGGGCAAGACGAAACTTCCCCCCGACCAAAGACACTAAGCAGTTTAAATATACAGGTCCTTTTCAGAAAATTAGCATATTGTGATAAAGTTCATTATTTTCTGTAATGTACTGATAAACATTAGACTTTCATATATTTTAGATTCATTACA
>JBAJNP010007636.1:11577-22080 GCA_036877545.1 Yasuhikotakia modesta | reverse complement strand
TTCTGGAATAGTAAATAATGTCTTTTTGTGTGTATACTAGTGTGTATGATCACGTTCTCATGGCTGTTGGTACAACCACAAAAATGCAGGAAAAACTCTCCCAGGGGACAATACGCACTAATACAGCTAAACCTGAATTAACCTCCACTGACTCCGTTGCAGCAATAAACCGGAGACGCGCCCATTATACACTCCAGTCAAAGACAAATGACGGGAATTAGGCTTAACCCAGTTAAGTGTAGGTGAGAACGTACAAACATAAAGTCTTGGAACAATACTGTGGTTCATAGAGCCTAAGTGGCAATAACTTGCATAGCGCCGCTTTCAGAGACAGAGAGAAATGCGGCTAATACCAGAGAAAATAGAATTTCAAGATGGATGCCGCTAATCAGCATCCTGATGAACTGCAAAGTCAGTGAACGCAGTAATTTGCTAGACTTGCTATCACAGAATTAGCATCATCTCGATGTTGTGGGTGTGTTTAAATACATGTGTTTGGTAGGCAGAAGGATATCTGACCCTAGGAAGTAACTCAGGCTGAACAGTGACAGACAGACTCCTGTGTTTGCTTTGGGCCGAGCCGTTTGATACAGGCTGTAAATCCCGGGCTGCAGACTGATTAAGTTTGAGGTTCTTATGAAGCCCAGGCTGTAGCAATTTAAGGCAAACTGCACTAGTTTCTATTTGATTTATTGGGTCTTTTTCATACATTTCAAATGGTAGTACTTTAAACAGCAATTCCAGTAGCAGATAATTGGTCAGCCACAGTAAACACAAACTACTTTAAACAGCATCTGCCCAGAACATAAAAGTAAAACATTCGCAGGATTATGGTCAATTGAAATTATATTAGAAAATACTGGCGGTTGTAGCTGTAGGGTTTGAGCTCTAGTTAAACCTGTGCCAAAGAGATCACGGAAAACAGGGCAGAGGTGAAATTGCTTTCTGTATTTCAAGAAATACCTCTTTGTGTTATAGAGACTGTCAGAGTAAATCTGGTTTAAATGGATGTGAAGGCCTAAGAATCTCTCACTCATTCCCTCACAAACGTCAACAGAAAAGCACCTCGTTCTTGAACACCCTTGCTCTTTCCTTCACTTTGTGTTTCACTGGAAATCTATTTCCTCTCTTTTAGTGCTCAAGATAAGTCGTTCTATTAGGCCTGGAGAGGACATTCAAGGCCTAGCTGCAGGATAGTTTGCATAAGCCTCTCTGTGGGCGTCGTCGTCCGATTTGCCACTCCTCCCCCTGCCCTTTATTGATTTGCCATTAAATTATTTCCAAGGTAGGGGAAGAGTCCATTAAACAGGCTTTGCTGTGCAATGTGTGTACACAATGAAGTTTCTTGTGCAACGCTTGGAGAACGTTTTTTCTTTACGTTTCCTGCTCCTGTGGGCATAAAAATCAGAAGCAAGTTGGCGGTTAATGAGAAATCGATGTTCCAAATGAGCCAATAGACCCCACAAGTTTAGATTTCCGGCCTTCATCCTTTGCCTCTGTCAACATTGTAGGTACAATTTTTACGATAGAGTAGCATATTGGTTGATGCTGATTTGCTTCTTCAAAAATATAATCATCATCTAATATCATAAATATTATCATTAATTCTTATAAATTAGCTGCTTTTCTCAGTGTGGAGGTGACTAAAGATTAAGCATGCATTATGAAAAATATCAAAAACAAATGAATTCTGAAGTTATGCAAGTATGTAAGTTTCATCAGAGCCTGAAACTAAAGCGATTCTGCTGAATTAGGTAGATTAAGGTAATTATGGAAAATTGCAGGGAAGGCTGAAAGTCTACAGCAAACGTAAAATGCATTGGTGCTATTTTGAGTCTGGGTTAACTTGTATCTCCAGGGGCAAGTGTGGTATAATTTTGTCCTGAACACACAGGTATAGACATGAATTAAAGAAGCTGGTGGTCAACAGGCCAGGGAAGAACAACGAATACAGATTTTTTGTTTTGTTTTTGTTGTATTTATACTTTACTATAATCCCTTTAAAACTTGGCCTGAGGGTAGCATACCATATACAGTAGTGCAAGATGATTAAAGTGCATCGCTAACAAGCAACGTCCTACAACACTTTATATAAAGAACGTAGCTATTAAAACCAATAAAAATCCCGCAAGGTATACGAATAACGTTTTACTGTAATTGGGAACTATTGATTGAAGGGTTGTTTCCTATAGTAAGTGTAAGTAGGTGTCTATAGGTGTATCACTGCATTATTTACTGTATGCTAAACATCTCTGCCAAAACCTTTTTTATATAGCGTTCCCACCTCTCCCAGTATGTCCTCTATACAGCACGGGTGACTATACTACAGGTACCAGTCCAATCTAAGAACAGATGGACAGCACAGCAGTGTTTCTCAGATGGTTCTGCTCTGTTTACTCCTGAAAGCACAGACAGCATATGCTGCCATTATATTCTCTTTATTAAAGTCTATATTTTGAGTCGAGGCATTTCTAACCACACAAGAGCACAGAGCACCAAGAGGTTTTGTCATTTAAAGTCATCTGAACACTTTGGCGTATTCACAAAAGCAGCATCCGAGAGCTCCTTAATATGGAAGGTTTACTTGTTGTCTGTTAATTAGTGAAGCTATCAAATGGGCCGTGTGATTACATCTGTGATTAAAAATGAGTTTGAAGAGTTTGTCGTGAAAGAGACTCCAAGGACAAACTATTAGGGGCAGTTTGTCTGCTGTCATTGGATAAGAAGCTCTTAACATTTTGCTTTGTAATGAGTCAGTGAATTGTGTTACGGTGCGTTGTGATAATTGTGTTACGGTGCGTTGTGATAATTGTGTTACGGTGCGTTGTGATAATTGTGTTACGGTGCGTTGTGATAATTGTGTTACGGTGCGTTGTGATTTACCATCTGTTGCGGCAATTGTGCATGCAGTCTTTTCAACATGAAACCTATAGGATGATTTGCAATTCATTACAGAACCTCTGACCCGCGTTATAGGAAGTACAATGTCTGCAGAACATTTAGTGTCTACATAAAGATATGAGAAGCAAACTCACCGGTTGCACGGTTAGAAAGTGACATCGGCTGCATACAAGGTGTTGTGCTCTGAACGTTATAAATCAGACTGAAGCAATAGATGCAGATCAGACCAATGGATCGGAACCACAACGCCTCCATTCAAGGCGATATACCTTCATTTACCCATACATACAGCGAACGCTGAAGGCCACTGCATTTTAAACGCATGTGCTATAGGGGTGCTGTTGAACATCATGGGCGGTGATTTAGGGCGCACTGAGCCCCAACAGCCACATTCACGACCGCCTGTGGTTATCCGTCCTGGACGTGCCTTGTGTCCAAAAATTACGCAAGCTGGAGCCCAGATTTCCTGTTGCTGATCCACACGTGTTAGTCTCCCGACCGCAGCATCAGCAACAGGAAACCCTGGCGCGTTCCCGTCCGTTTCTGATTCCCGCCACGGTTTCTCTGAGGTAAAATAACTGACGCACGTTCAGCTTCGGCGCTCATGCGGTAAATCGCCTCGCGCAGTTATTCATAAGTGAAGTAGTTCACGTTAATAGGATAAACGGTTCAACTTACCGTTTAAACGCACGTTATAGCGGCATTTATTCCCCACATCTATCGCGCAGGAACGGCGAAACGCGCCCGTCTTCTTCCTTTAACGCATATATACCGACGTAACGTTTATGTTTTATCAAGCGAATGAGGCTAAATCCACCCGGTGACAGCCGACGGAGAGCTTATAAAGTCCGGCGGCACCGACGAAGCTCCGGTCCGGTCGCGGTCGCGTCCGCTCGGCTGCTGTCAGACTGACGTGCCGCCGTCTGCCCAGCGGTCCTTAATATCGGCCCAGTCTCCAGAGATCAGCCAATCACGGCGGAGCGGAGAGAGACTCTCGCGCCTGATTGGCTGATCGGCGCTGTCTGTCAACAAAGACCAGAAGTGGGCGGATGCAGTAAAATGAATATTAATGTTAATCTCCTCTTGTTTAGGCAGATGTCGTAATTATGTACATAAATGACATCATTTTTAACTTTTCTCTTGTGCATATATGTATAAAGTCACTGTTATTAAGTTTAATTTATGTAGCTTCTTTCACAATTCTGCATTATTGCAAGGAAGCTACAGAAACTACATTTAGCGTATAAGTTAAGACATAAGACAAAAGCAGAAAGAGACAAGCTGTAATGAAGAGAAATGAGACGGAGATTAAATAAATGTTATATATTTATATAAGCAGAAGGTGGCAGATCCAATCCAGTTCTGTTGGGTATTGGTTCAGGGTATCTAATAGCAATACATTAACTTAGCTGTGAGGGCTGACCCTGTTTTCAGGGGTGAATTCAGTGTGAAGGTGGTTCCCTCAAACGGGCGGTCTTGCTTTACAGACCCTATACAGTCCAACCCTTGGGACTGAACACACCTTGAGAAAACAGGTATATAACTCATAATAAACTCCCAGCGGGGCAGGTCATTGGTCTGCTTTTCACATCTGGTGTTAGGGGACTGCTATGCCAGGAAAAATGTGCACAGACTAAATAAAGTCATAAATCTGGGTTTAGATGATGTCAGCAAGTGCTGGGTTTATCATCAGTCCATGTCCTTGTTTGTGAAATATTTAGAAGAATCTTCTCAAGTTGTAAGGTTGTTTCACCGTGGCTTTTTGTAGCATCTGTTTTTGACAGACATGCCCCAGAGGGCAATATAATTTATTGACTAGAGTTTCACCATTATAAATATTTTTATCATTCTGTAACGAAACATTTAGAACCTGTCCTTGGAAGAACATCTGAAGATCTTTTGGAAAAGCATCAGTCTGAGTAATTTATAAGGTGCATGCGTTTTGATCTTTAAACTCACCATGATGACTTAATGAAGTGTTATAGTATGTATGTTCTCCGTATATGTTCTGTGTTATAATATGTTCTGGTTCTCAGCATGCTAATGCTAACTAAAATGTCCCTGTTAACAGCGCAAACTTTCTAAGAGGCAACCATCAAATAAAGCGGGTAATATTAGTATTCGCTCTGGCACCCGCATAACACAGCTTTGCTTTGAGTGCTACAAAAGTTAACAGGATAAAAGGATAGAGTTCTTTCTTTTTCTGCACGAAAGAGAAAAACAAGACTTAGGTTTTTAGCCAAAGGATGTTGAAGAGCGTCTCTGAGGAGCTGTTTCCTTACTTGCCCTCTGGTTGTCTTTACTAAGTTCTCAGTAAAAGTGCATGAGGTTTTGCTAGCTGTTCTTAGCCCATCATCAGAAACTGGTTGACAGGAAAGTGGTTGGTCGTCACTGGGGCTCATTCATGGCAGTGAAATAGGACTTCGGTACTGGGGGAAGAATAAACGAACCAGAAAGAATGAGTGAGAAGGTGGCGTCTTGGTTTTGTAAACTGAAGGAGTGCGAGAACTTTTCCAGTATATCAGTTTTAGATTGATCTGGCTTGCTGTCTGATCTCAGTGTGTACACAGATTCTGAAAGCTCAACAACAGATTCACAGCAGGCTTCGGTTGTGCATTGTCAAAAACTTGCATGTGAGAAAGCTGAGGAATATTGAAATGAATTCTGGAATATTCACCACCATCAAAACCATCATTTACTAAAATGTGAAATAATTGTATGATTGTTGAAGTATGATTGTCTTTGGTTTTTGGGTGGACTGTGATCTTGTATGCAAACGTAAACATGTTTTTGTTGGATTTGTCGTGGATTGGTGCTACCATTTATCTTAACAGATTACAAAGCATGTTAGCGTGTCTATGAGACTGAATGTCTTTCTCTCTGAATGTACAAATGCAGAACGTAATGGGTTCTCTTAATAACTTATTATATTTATCTCCTCCGCACTTTTTGTTCAATGCTCATATGAAGGTGCCGGCATGTATTGTGTATGACATTCAGGACAGATGTTGAAAGCCGACATCAATGCTGTCTTTATTCTCTTTCATCTGCTGGAAACGGTGGCTATTCTTGTTTTGATGAGGGAAAATCAGTTCCAAAGGCCGTTTGTGAAGCAGACAGATCAGCCAACAACCTTCAGGCTTGTTTATTACCCTCTAGTGCTGAAAAAAATGACGTGTAGAAACATGCAAGAAGTTGCTGTTGTGAACTCGTGGAAATCTTTATGATGAAGGGTCTGTAATGTAAGAGCAACTGTGGCGGCACATTGTGTCGGCATCTGAAATCTCTCTCGGTAGTCTTTTGTCTGTTATATTGCTTTTTGTGCCAGAACAGTGATTGCCTGGTGCTGATTATGCAAATGAGCCGGAGAAAAGAATTGTGGGTAATTACTACAGTTGTGTGTAGGCTTTGGAAAATAGGGAAAAAAAAGTTTCCCTTTGCCACAGGGACGCTACAGGAAACAGCTCATAGTTTTGCTGCAGTAATTCATTTGAATAACTGAAAGATCTCTTATGTATCGATATATTTCTGCATCTTATCCTGGCAAATCGATATAATCAAAATAAACCCATTTAAAAATATTTCAGCATGTTTCTCTGCTCTGTGGCTTATGGAGAATTTATTTGGTGTGTGGTCACAAACATGTCCTAAAATGTCAGAATGAAGATTTAATTTTGTAACATTGTTTGTGTTTTATAAAACAATGTTATTCTAGAGAGACTTGTCACCATAGAACAGCACGGAAAGTAAATAATCCATGCTGTGGTCTCTCTTCATTTCCAGGCAGGTTTAGCGTCAGGCCTAAAGCTGTGGTATCTAGCCTGGATGTTGACGGACAGACTGGGAACACAGGTCATTATCTACAGTCACTGAAGGATGTCTCTGTGCTTATAGAGGAAAACTGTCTCTCGCTGTAAAGCTAGTGCTGAGGAACTTGACTAGGTTAACCCGGGGCTAGTATAAGGCTCTCTGTGGAGAGTCCAGTGTCTTAGTAAGAGACAGTTTGCCTCAGTGCAGGTCAATACATGAAAAAACCTGCACTAATGCTAAAGTGGAACCTCTTGAGATCGCCTCCTGCCCTGTGGATTAGGTCGTTGTTAGCGCTGCGCCTGATCGTTGGTTGTCGAGTGTCTCTCCTGTGAGTGCGGCTGGAAATAAAACACTTCTTTAGTGTTAAGGATAAAGTTTGGTTTAAAAATAACTCCTTTGTTTGTGAAAACAATAGCTGCAGGTTTGAGAAATGCCTCTCGCCAGAGATGATTGCATGAAACATGTTGGGTAAATAAAAGTGCATTTGTTGGACAGTTAGCAGAGTTCACATCTCCAGCCACAGGTCCTGCAACCCATCGCAAATCAAACAGAATTATGGCATTACACATTTTCAATTGCATTACATGCTGCTTTTAATGCAATAATCTTTCAAAGATTCGCAGCATTACGTTTGAATACATGGCGGTAAAATGACACCATTTCTTTTTGCGACCCTCATGGGAGCGACTCCAGAATACAGATGTTCACAAGTGTCGGAGATTACCACACGAGCGGTGACACTTACGTTATGCCATGCGGGAAATAACGCCCGCACTCACCCGCTGCCCCGGGTAAAACATGCTACAGAGATGGATGAGAATCATTTGTGAGTCACAGGGCTGTTAAAATAGTGAAACTCCGGCTGCTGTCCATGTGACACTGTAGAGGCTGGTTTTCAGAGAGGCACTCGCTCTGTAGGGAACCTTTTCACACTCTGACAGGCAAATGAAAGGTTGGTTGAGGCTCTTTGCCCATTAACGTCCCTAAAAGCAGATTGTGTTGCGACGCAATTATACGGCTCTGATTCTCAAACAGCATGTTTAGCCATCATTAGTCCCTCCGAGAGGAACCAGGCTGGACAGCTGCAGTTGGAGAAGCTGTAGGGTTGTAAATATTTCAGACAGGCTTCTGTGTGGCAGCTTGCCATTTTGTGTTTTTATTTCTGTAATTTATTCACACAGAATTGGCATTGTTGAAAACACGTTGTTTTCCGTCATTGTGGAGGAAGACGTGTGAAAATTTGCATTGAATAGCAAACGTGTTAAAAGAGGTTTGCAGAACATGAGAAAACTGAAATACCTTTTTACAGGAAGCACATGAAGTTATACAGTAAACTGTTGGTTATATATGCTGTTGAAAATTTGCATTAACACGCAGTTCTGAATGCTAAATTGCCATTATATTATCATCTTCCAGCTTAGAATAATGTGTCAGTACAGTGAATGTTTTTGGTCTCGTCACATATTAAATGAGCAGCAGTGATTTTGTCCACAATTTGGATCTGATGTTATTTTTCAGACTGTTTTTTAGCCGCTGGCACTGTTGCCACATTTTCGCAGCTTGGTTTAAATAAACGCTTCCTTCCATTCGGGAAAAAAAGTTTTGAGTTTTGAAAGTTAAAGTGTGTTTCCATAGTACAATGAATGCTGTTATCTCAAAAGATTTAGAAAATGTGATTCTTGGTGATATAATCTATTTTAAAACTTTTAAAACTCTGTTTCACCTGCTCTGTTGTTTATAAAGAATCATGGAACTTTGCTATTGAGAAAACACAAAAGACCTTTTTTCCAGCGAGGATTTCACCGCCTCTGAACTTGTGTTCATCCTCTTTCTGCCCGTGTGAACCGCAGCGTTGCTTGAGAGTGTAGAGATGTGTTTCTGCTGAATCAGTAAGTGACAGGCAAGTTTTCAGAGCAGAAACAAAGAAGTAAACTCTACAACTAAAGAGAAATGCAAATGTCTTTTGTCATTTAATTATTCTGGCCCTAAATTTCCCTCAGCTTGCTTTTAAAGTGTTTTCCAGTCAGTGGAGAACAATGTGGGATTCTGGGACTGTGAAAAGCTCTCTTCAACCGGACTCACAGACGGACCTCATTGTCTACAGAGAAACTGGATTTGCTGTCATGTGTGAGTCCTGCACAAACTCCTCTCTGGAGCCGATGCCTCACACAGAGTCTTATCAGCAGCGCTCAGAGTGTGAGATTGAGTTCTGGTCCATGTTAAACCATCAGGAGACGAGAGGCTGGAATCAGAAATAACGCAGAATCTCTCTAGAGATGGTTGCTCACTGTTCTCACTTCCCAAATGCCTCCGTCTCATGTTGAAAACCCTATAAATGAATCCTGAGCACAGATTGTGTCATTTTCACCTTTATCTTCTAAAGTCATCATCATCACTTCCAGCAACGCCAGAGCGCGGTGGGAAGACATCCGTCGTGGTCTTAAAGACGCTGGATAAGAAAGCGTTGTGATCAGAGCTTCAGGGAGAGATGTATGTGCAATGATTTAGACATTGTATTAACATTATTTGTTGGTTATTGCAATATTCCCCGTTAGCTTGGAGTTGTTCCCTTGTGTTTTTCTGCTAGAAGCTTTTGTTCCAATGCAAAACAAAAGTGATGAGAATGAATTTCTATTGATGTAAAATGAGGACTGCAGTAATTCTGAGCTGTGGCACTAATACAGCGTAAAAGTGTTCAGATGAGCTTCGGTACAGCGGGCATGTGGCCAGACTCGTGCCGGGACCCTTATCCTGTCTCAAACAGCGAGAGCAGAGCATTGTTTTCAGATGTGATGATAATTCGATCTGCTTTTGTTGCCTGTTCCCTCGTTCTCGATCGCTGTCGGTAAATTGAGCTTTTGTCCGATGCGAGCCACACAAAGTGTTTGTCATCCTGTTGTACAGTTTTATTAGGAATGTCATTGCGCTTTAAAAGGCTAAATAATGATGTCACTCCAATGACGTCTTTCTACAAGAGGTCAAAACATCTCCTAGTTTTGTTTTTATGGAACATGTTGAATTCTGTGGCTTATTAATTATTAACATCTGTAAATGATGTTTGTTTCTGGCTATTATGGCAGCAGTGATTATGTTTGAATCACACATAAATTAGATTTTTGTGTTTGTGTTGTTTTACCGAAGACTAAAGTTTGTCTGTGGAATATCTCACCGGCTTTTTAAATGAGGATTAATGTCATGCCGAGGTTTTAATGAGCTGCTGTAACGCCACAGCCACAAAACATTAAAACATGTGAATCCACAATTACAA
The DNA here is from genome assembly GCA_036877545.1 of Yasuhikotakia modesta. Taxonomy (NCBI): domain Eukaryota; kingdom Metazoa; phylum Chordata; class Actinopteri; order Cypriniformes; family Botiidae; genus Yasuhikotakia; species Yasuhikotakia modesta. Next base: position 12,101 of record JBAJNP010007636.1, on the reverse strand, counting down.
CGAACAAAGTTTAAGTATCTGAGCTTGACCAAAGCTTGCAATAATATTTATAAAGATCTTCAGTGATTAAACACTGAAATGATTCAGTGTAAATATAGCATTTCAGGAGATGTTTCCAGAATAATGGTTGAGTTCTCAGTGTTACTGTTCTGGTTCTGGTGTCATATGTGTGTTTTGAGGTCTGGCCTCAGATCTGTCTGCAGGTTTGTGAGATGTTTGCTCACTGATGGCCAAAAAAAACCACCCTGAAGTTTAATCGGACTCTGCGGGGACTCTGAACCCATTTTAAAAGCTGTAGTGTAATGAGGAATAAATTCAGCTGGGATGTTAAATTCTGCCAGTCCACGATTAATCCCTTTACTAAACAAAGCAGAGGTCATCTTGTTGTGGAGAACTCCAATTAAACCCTAATCAGCACTAATCATACGAGCTGCTTGGCCAGGTCTCTCTCTCTCATCCACTCTCTCTCTCTCTCATCCATTCTCTCTCTCTCTCTCTCTCTCATCCACTCTCTCTCTCTCTCA
>JBAJNP010007636.1:0-11457 GCA_036877545.1 Yasuhikotakia modesta | reverse complement strand
CTCTCTCTCTCTCTCTCTCTCATCCACTCTCTCTCTCTCTCTCTCCCTCTCTCTCGCTCTGATCTCATGTTTACAGTGTTAGAAGGGGTATAGAGGCTAATAACTAGCGTGGCATGTAGCTGCTTTGGTTAATGTTGTTCAACGATGTTCACAGATTCATTAGTGATTGACTCACAGGAAGAACACAAACCATCTGTTAATACAGTTTCACAGCTAAATGAAAACAATAATTAGTAAAGTGTGTCTGATGTGTGTAACGTTTGTTAGTTTCTCTGAGCTCAGAGCTGGTGAAAGATATGAGTCTTCAGTCTTCAGGTGAGATTCACGCAGGTTATTTAAGTTTATAAAGTTCAGTTGTTATTATCTGAATTAAACAGAGATAAATTGGGTTGTAGGATGCGGTTGCGTGTGTGTGCATTTGTAATGTGTTTTTACAGAATGTACAATTTTTGACTTGAGAATCATCTTGTACTTCAGTGGCTGTTATAAGTTAAGGCTGCAGAATTATGACCAATTTAATCATGTCTTAAAAAACAGCCTGTGGAACTGATCAATAATCCAGACTTGTGTTTTTTATGCGCTTTGATGTGTTCATAATTCATTCAAACATTACATCAACGTTGCAGAGTGCACTCAGCGTTATTGCTTTGAATAAATGCACCGGTGTGGGTTTATTAATTGAAATAAACAACACGGTTTTCTTCATTATATCCAGGAGGAAAAGAAACATTTTCTCAGACATGAGGGCGATATGTCAGCGTTTATGTCCTGACAGGAATGCTGCAGTTTTTTTGAGACACTTTAGGATAAGGGTTTAGTTTTGAATTTTTGAAAATAATGTTTTGTAATGTAATGTTTTGAGCCATTTTGGAAAGAGGGTCTTTTTTTACACAACACCCCATTTCTGACACTTCCAAATTCCTGTTGTTTTTCTCAGACAGACTTTTCTCTTAAAGTTGTGTTAGTCTTCTCTTTAATTTCACTCTTCTGAAGAAATGAAAGTTTATTCTTTTAAAGACGGGATGTGATGAGATTGTTGGCCAGAAAGCACCTAACTGTGTTTGTTATCGTGCGCTTCAGCTGTTTGTGAGTCCGCTGTGGTGAAATCTAAATTCAGCCTTTGAGAGAGTATGTGAAGATGTTGTTTTGATGCTCCTATCAGCTGTCATGCCCGTGATTAGACCTGAAGGTTTTATCTCAGGCGCGGTTATTTATACATTTGTAACTGTTACTTAAATGTTTTTATATCGGACACATAATTTGTTCGTTTTACATGACAGGTTTCATGGAAATTGGTGTCCTGGGAAACAGATGCCACAGGCAAAACGGTGTCAGCGATCTCAAAATGACTCGAATGCCCAAAATCCTCTTTCTCTGTCAATCGTTATGTATGTGTATGTTTGCTGCCGTGTAATTGGGGGAGTTTGAGAAAGTGGGTGTGGTTTGAGCAGATGGGGCGGTTCAAATGATTGAAATCTTGTAGCATCTAAATACTATTTGAGGCATCACTGTATGTTTGTGTGCTTGTATCATTTCTGCAGTTGCACATAAACTAGACATTGGATGAGAAAGGAGGAGGCGATATTTGACTCACAAATATTTATTTTTAAGCCCAAACGAAATCAGTGTGATTGTGTGGAGAACAGAGAGCCGTGATTCAGTCTGTCAGCCGTACAGGAGGCAGAACGTATCATTATTCACCTCCGACATTCTCTGCAAAACACACGAGCGATTCCCCGCTTCAAATGACTCTCCCTCCACCTGGTGTAAAAATAGATTGAAAATAGTCCGGGCGACACGGATCAATTTCTGGAAAATTGATGTTCTGATAGTGTTAGAGCGGAAGTGGAGGAATGTGAGGGAGAGAAAGCCAGTATGAGGGATTTTCTTTTATCTGAGGAAGGCCAGGAACACACAGAGGAGAGGTTTTGTTCAGTGAGGGGTGATGAAGAATGATGTCATAGACTGACAGATTATTTTAAAGAACATTCGTTACAAATGGTGGGAAAATGAAATATTGAGCTTTAATGCAAAACCCAAGAGGCTTGTTACCCAGGCTGGCCTCGTCTGAACCGGTGTAGCATGTTTCTCTCACTCTGTGGTGGTTAACTCCAGCTGTTGTGATGGGGGATTTATAGATTTGTGTTGTACGGATGAGTTTTCTACCCTGTGACTTTTGTTTCTTTACATAAACTGGTTAGGAGACGTGTCGTCTCACAGAGGTTGTCATTAGGTTTAATCATAACGTCTGACTGAGAAAATGTTCGATTGTTGTGTCACGGTGACGTCGAGAAGCCTTTAGCAAATGAACAGAGAGAGTCGCTCAGAGGAGTGAATTGTGTCTCACTCCACCGATTTCTCCTGTCTGAGTGACTCAGCATAGAGACCGAAATTAAAACCTGAATCCACCCTCAACGTTCATTAACCGTTGTCATCATTTCTTCAGCTCTGACAGATGCATTGTGGGATATCATCGTCTTTCAAGGCAGACCATGTTTTATATTTCATTTCATTAGCCATTTACAGAGTTCACAGTTCAGTTCATTTAATTTTGGGTTTGAATATAGATTTTACCCACATCCTGAAGGTTTTTACTTAATTTAAAAGTCTTGAAAGGAAAATCTAAAATAGCTTTGTAATATGCAGCAATAAATCCCTCTTTGAGAGGAATGTATTAACTGGTTATATCATAGCGGATTTATCATTTAATTAATGCGGTTCTCCTGCGGTTCTGCCCCTTTGAAATGTTGGGCCATTACTGGTCCAGCCAGACATGTGTTCTGGTGTGAAATCATAGCCAGAGCTTTTCTGTTTGTCAGTCCAGGTTCTGAGAGTCAGTCCAAGTTCTGCTGCATCTTGGTTTCTAGGGTGTAGTACTGAGCCCAAAATCTTGCTCTTAAAATCAGTTTGTGGACCCGTTTGGGATGTCAAACAGGAACTGAGTAACAACCTCAGAAAAGCTTCAAAGACACCCACAGATCTACAAGATGGAACGTAGAGGAAAACCTGACCCAGGCCTGAGACCTCACGGGTCACGAGAAACGAATTAAAGAGTTTCCTGCTAATGAGATCAGCGTCAAAATCTACTTAGCAAGGTGACTAAATCTCTTTAGCTAATGACTAAACAGTCATCATGCTGTTCTGCCTGAGACAGTGAAAATAACATTCAGAAATTAATCTTGAAGATTTTTTGAGGCCATTTTGCCTAGATGACGTTAAATCTGAGCGTCTTTGAGAATTACACGCTGTTGAAGAATTATTCAGCATGAGTGATGTCTCATCACAGATCCGTGTTTTCCTGGCAGAATCATTCAGTTTTCTGTGCGATCTGAGCCATCGCATGTCAGACGCTCAAATTGTGTTCTCATTTTCCTCTTTTAAAGACCCGTACAATAATCTGTCATCCTTGGCAACTTCTACAAAGCTGGGAGTCATTCTTGTTATTGAAATGCTCTCAAAGCGGCTACATTTATTCAGCCTCTCTTTGTGTTCTGAGATTTATTGTAAAGAAGGCAGATTTGTTTGGCTCATTTATGTCTGAGTGTGTTTACATTAGTATTTCTGAACTCAAGGTTAAAAGTTTGTAACCCGAGTCTCTCAGAGCTCTGAGGTGCAGGGAATCCTGGAAAGGTTGAGTGTTTGACTGTGTGAGACGGTCGTGAGACGGTCGTGAGACATTTCCACAACAGAATATCAATAAGATTTAAGGCAGAATTTACAGAGGTGATGGTGGTGTGTTTTGGGGAGACTGTCAAACTTTAAATAATTAATTGCACAAAATAATAATTATGTAAAATTCAGTCAGACACGTTTAATGAAAGATGAGAAATGAAGAGAATATGTTTGTCGTTTCTGTTCTTATAACAGAGAGCTTGTGCTCTGTGTTGGCACGTTTAGTTTATTTACTGCAGTAATCTGCAGTCTGTAACACTGGCCTGCGTGTGTGATTGGGAACGGCGCTCACTGCCAGATAACAGCGTTAGTGTTTTCCTGCATTAATCTGACAGTTTGTGGTTTCCATCTTTCTAATCAGGGAAAATTGCTTCTCCTCTGTCTTCTGTTACTGAAGGTGAAGCGTGTATTTCTGCACCGCAGCATCACTAAACAGAATTATAGAATAATAATGATTTCATACAGGCCGTCCCAACACCCCCTTCTGCCGTTGGTCGGTCAGACAGGTAACTCCGCCCCCGGCTCGTGCCAGGAATTGGGAATTGGGCTTGGGAATTAAATCCACAGATGGTTTAGGCTGAAATAGGAGAGAGTAATTTAACATGCAAAAACAATTAGTCACTTGCGTTTTAATTGTGTATGTAAATGTCTTTTATTTATCGCTTTGTGTCATTTTTGGGTTTTAACATGCATGCAAATTGTGCACTGATGCAACTGTGCTGTAAGACTAAAGCTTTATTACACAAAAATCTTGTTGCATTTTTATGTAACTAACATAATTTATTCTAGCTAGCTTAAGAGGGCTTTTAGAAAGCGGTGTGAAGCGATTAGCTAAATATCCCACAATCCTTTGAGGCTAGAAACATGTGATCCCCATCACATCTGTATGATATTGTAGCCCTCACACATGAAATGTTTTGATAATGATATACAGTTTAGGAATATAAATCGGAGTGCATGTAAAATACATGAACAAACGAGGCTGTATGGAAAGTTCAGTGTTTTTCTGCGGCGTCTGAATGAAGTCTTTATGAACTGAAATGTGTTTAGCCTTGAGATTAGCGCTTGAGTCTCAGAGTCTCAGTGCTTTCATCAGAAGAGCTCGTAGGCGTTTCTATTGACTGTGTGCAGGACAAACTCTGGGCTGTCAGGAGAGTTTATCAAACATGCATGTGGTGATTTTTAAAGCGTTTCTTTGAAGAAAGCGTCTGGACTGCAGTTGTGATTCAGTCCTAACGGGACCCTCCGTGGGTCTTCATCTCCTTCCCAAACGATGTTAAGCGGCACAGGAAGAGATGTGTGGCAGAGAGAGACGTCAGGTCATTCGTTCAGGGTTCAGATGAGTTAAATACTGTGAGAGGTTTGATTGGCCGTTTCTGGGCAGTTTCTGTGCGAGAAAGATTGAGAGAGAGAGATTGAGAGAGAGAGAGAGAGAGAGAGAGAGAGAGAGAGAGAGAGAGAGATCAACGCTCTTACACCTGTTGTGTGTTTATTGTGCAGATAATGGATGCAGATGAACGCAGTCATTGGTCCTCATCTAGCACAGATGCCACGTTTGATTGGTTCACATTTACAGCAGCTGTCGTGGTTCGGCGGCAGAAGATCTGTCTGCTTCCACCACATAATCTAGACCCTCCATCTGCGATGTCACCGGTGATAGATGAGCCGGTAAAAGTCCAACAACGACAACATTATACTTATAAACGTCTCTGGAGAAAAATAACAGCGTTTTTGCTCACAAAGACGTCAGGGAAGAGTGAAACTGTGGAGAGTCTGTCTTCCAGAGCGCTGCAGAGGCTGTAAATGTAACTGAAGTGAATCATATCGGGCAACGTTTAGACTTCTGCGTCCCTCTTATACCAACGCTGGCTAATGTTCTCTTAAAGTTACCTCAGATCTTTATGATGTCATTGAATCACCCGACAGCATCAAGCGTCAGAGGGAACTTTTGCAGAGTTAGCAAAGCCGTTTCTGCCCCCCGACAGCAGCTAATTACAACCCCACACACGTTTATGACGGTGACATTTTGAAGGTCCTCCGACACGTTTGACCCGGCCTGGCCCTGAGCGCTCCATCACACCTCCACAGCATATTTCATAAGCTGCTTTGTCCTCTCACGTCTTTCACTTTATCACTTTAAAGTGATGTTTATTGTCTCTGTAGTTGGGTGTTTCAGCATTTATTTTCATTTTTTGGGCCTTCAAAAAACTAAAGCTTTATTTTCCCTCATGTGTTGCAATTATAAAGTACCAGAGATGTTGTTTACAGAGTTTGTCTTGCAGGCGAAGTTTTAAAATGGAGACAACGTTACTGAAGAAAGCTGACCAGTTAGTGTACAGAACCGAGCTACAATAATAATCTTCATTGTGTGACTTCATTTCCTGCCTTCTGAGTGAGTGTTGTGTTATTATAACCATAAGACAAATTTAACTGTGTTTTGTCTCATTGTTGCTTCAGAAATGAGTTTGAGGAGGTAAATACTCTTAACTGCTGGTCTCTATTTTATGAATCTGTGTTGTGATTGGTCAGAGTTAAAACGGCTGCTGGGATTGCGTGTGTCGGATGTAACAGGAACCGTCAGAAATAAGTTGTTGACGTTTGTGCGCTTTGACATTTTTTATTGCTGTTGTACAAACGGCTGGTAGCTTTTAAACAGTTATTTTTAGGCATTAGTGACAGAAGTAAACCGCAAATAAACCACAAACTTCCTTAAAAAGATTTTGAAGTTTCCAGCAATCAAGACTTCAGTCTTTCTATTTTTAATCTTTTGTTCTCATTTTTCTGGTTTAAGGTCTCAATTTTACAGTTCCAGCAACAACCCAATGATCTCCTGCTTATGAGCGCTTATCTCTGTTTCTCCTCACAAGACTTCATTAGTCTCTTCCTCCCGTTGCCCATGTTTGAGTGAGTATCAGCCAGGATTTACTCCTGCACCCTTGAGTAATGCGGACCATCTGCTCCCAAAGAGCTTCGTCAGCAAAACTCAGCGAAGAGTCGCCCGCAAGGGTTTCAATTATCAATATAACATTTAATTCATCGCCCAGAGGCCCAGCGGTCTGGCGCGTAGACAGCGTGAGACGGACGATGTTATTTCTACGTTACACGGGTGAATTCTGCAACGTGGCAAATCTGGGTTAAAGCTGCCTTCCATTCATCACTCGCTGAAAAAATAAATGATCAAACCACAGCAGAAACAACTGCCTCATGAGGAAGACAGAGTGTAATATTATCATAAGAAGTCACATGAACCTCTATGACGCTTTTGTTTGATTGTAAGCAGAGATGAGATGTTTTTGTGTTTTTAAGATCCAGGAGAGACGCTTTCATGCGATTCTGTGTACATCTGCTGCKGTATAGAGATGAAGGCTGAAGGGCATTGTGGGTATTTAAAATTGGCTTCCTGTTATAGTGAGCTTTGATGTTGTTTTAAAAGCTTATCAGCAGAATAAATGGATACTGTATATTTAGTACCAAATATTTTCCTCTCTATTAGCATAGTGTAGTTGTTTTTATACCTAAATGCCGCCGTTCATTTGGCTGCAAATATTTCCATTAAAAATGTATTTAAGTTTAAATTGCCAGTTTAAAGCAGTGATGGCAGGATGTGAAATTTTAAATTCCACTAAGACTTAGACATCTGGAAAGTTTATTAAACATTAACAGTGTCTCACTGGAATATTTCATTGTGCCGCTGATGTTGAACGTATTTCGTGTTTCCAAAGCTATAATTCAAGTTTTCTCCTGTACGTCTCTTCACCAGAGTCTTCCTCAGAGCTTCAAGGGTAAATGTGCCTCCGGGGGTCCGGGATTGTTGAAGGCATGCGTTGTTTACGAGAGACTTCAGAACCAGTCGCCCTTTTCCAAAGGTAAAGGGTACGGATTCAGTTTTAATCAGAGCTACAAAACTGTCAAAGTCATTTAATTCTGAATAATATCTCCAACGTTTATGTATATAAAGTTTGTGTATATAAAGAAGCTTTGCCATTACTGTAAAGTTTAACATGTAAACTGGAGTTTTTGTGGAGCGTTGGTCTTTGCAACAACTGACTGATAATTGTGATCGCTGCATCCAGAGAGACAACAGGCAACACCTACGGATAAACTAGATTCTAATATATCATTCCTCTGCCGCGGACAGAATACTGCCTGCTGGAGAATCCTATTTATCTGCATGTTTATGGACAAAAATGTGATTGATGGCTAAGAGCTCTAGGGAAAATTCTGCCCTACACCACAGACACCCTGTATCCATTTCTCACAATCTCTCTGTGAGTGTGAGAGAGAGATAGAGAGAGATAGAGAGAGAGAAGGCAGACAAACAGAACAACAGCCAGTCACCAAATAGGTACCACACAGGAATGCTAGGAGATAATTGGACAGTTGGTGGGAGACAACATTTTATTAGAGATATTTTGGACAGGAATCAGGTTTGGGCAGAGAAATAGAGGGAAAATGGTGGATAAGTGTGTATAACAGAAGAGGTGGTTTCTGGGAGTTTTGTGGTAATGGAGTTGTGAGACAAAAACGATGTGTAAAACGATTGATGAATTAATCTGACTCATTTATGAACTGTGCCGTCATTAGTTGTGTCACGCACAAGTTTGGATGTTTTAAATTGTAAAAATTGTTGCTTTAAAAATGATTAGTGATAGATTTGAGTGTCAGATGTATTCCTGATATCTCATAGCAGTTCATATCTGAATCGGTCTCAGCAGTAAATGTAAAACGGACTGTTTTCTTATTCGCAATCTGTCTTTCTCAGAAGTACTAAAAGTGTCATTTGGAGCAATCGGAACCAGAATCGCTAATTCCTCACAGCTGGTATCGCTGATGCCGTGGCGTCAGGAACTCCATTAGTCGTGACCTTGACCACGTCTCAACACCTCACCGGTTCTTCTGTGGAGCTTTCAGCGCAGGACCTGTAAAACGCTCACGTGTCGTTTCTGCAGGTGAGCTGCACGCTGTCTGATGCGTCTGATGTTTTGGTAGCTCAGCCTCTTGGCCGTCATGATGGTTTGAAATGCAGTTCTGCTAATGGCTGTGGGGTTAAAGGTTTCTAAACGCTCGTCGCTCTGTGGAGGTGCTTAAAAGTGTCGTCTGTGCTGCGTAACAGACGAGGGTGAGCGCTTGCAGCCGTCAGACAGCTCTTAAAAATGCTCACCAGTGTTTTTGTGTTCAGGCTACAAATTAATCAGTGCAATGTATTAGCATCTCTGTGTTTTACACTCATCTTACTGCAATAGCTTCTCTGTATCATAGACCAGTAGTTGTTATTGTCTCTATCCTGTGGTTTAATGAATTGATTACACCAAGAGCGCACAAATAAATATTTACTCCTGTATTTCAGTGACTCTCTGTGCCAGCCTGTGGCTCTCAGCAGCACAGCATTCAGCGTTAGTACATCAGAGACTGGCTGGTCCTCTCTCTACATTACTCACACAGTTAAAGTAGAAGAACCGGCCCCCTTAGGGCCCACTGTGCCCACACAGCGATAATTAGCTTCAAGTGCTCTGTTCTGAGATAATAAAGCTAGTGTCAGAAAAACCACCACAGCCAGACAGACTGTTTGAATACGACACAGCGGGCTGCGCTGTAGCCGCTCTGCCAAGTCAACTGAGGTCAATTTTCAAATAATGTTAAATCGTTCCCGCCTCGCAACGTCCTGAAGACATTAATTATGGAGTATAATTTGATATGATACCCGCAGCCCTGAGAGAGAGGCAGCGGACGGATTGAACGACGTTGTAATGAGGACCGAACAGACAGATGGTGACAATTAAAAGACTGCGTTGTGTTTTATCATCGCATCAACTCACTGACAAGACTGTGAGGGATGCTAGACTACAATTACAGAAGAGACGTGATGGTTTTTGAGCGGTAAGCATAGAGTTAAACAGCAGATGTCTCTGAAATCATGAACATTACGTTGGTAGATCTCCCAGTATTACACTGAAGTAGTTTTCATGTGACCTCTCAAAAACACTCCACCATCTGTAGATGCTAAGACTAACAAACTGGATGACCAAAGGACTCTCTCTCCCTCTCTCTCTCTCTCTCTCTCTCTCTCTCTCTCCCTCTCTCTCTCTATCTCTCTCTTGCTCACTCTTTCTCCAAGTTCCTCTGCAGTAAGGAAGATCTAAGAAGCCCATTTAACTTGATTTTATCATGTCACTTTCATCTTGGGGGTCTGTTGGTGGTCTGTTGGGAGTTGTAGGTGGGCAGGAGAATTTGAGTTGGTGAGAAATGAAAGGAACGAAATTGTCATTCATTTGGCTTTAGTCGCCGCTGCTGTCGTGCCGCTAGTTTAATTTTAGCTAAAATAGCAGTACAGTGTGTGGACCTCTATTGAAAACAAGTGAAAATTGTGTTGGTGTGTTTTCTTAGACACTATATTCTTTTGCAGGACACACAGATGAGATTATTGCTGAGGGGATGTGATACCGGTCCGTACAGCCGAAGAGAAGCACAGAACCCAAATCTCACTGTTCTGACAGATGAATTCTTCATAAAGTAATTCACACAGAGCCGTTGGGAACGTGACTGTACAAGCCTGTTTAACCTGAATAGTTTTAATGTTTCATCTTCAAGAGGTAATTTCTGGTTCAAGTGTTCATTATGTTTACGTGAGGTGCGCCAGACATTTGACAGAGACTCAAATACGTTTAATTGCTAAATCTGCGAGTATTTCTCAGTCACGATACTGAGGATTTAGTCATTTGAGCAGTTTGAAATGAGCTGTGACTGGCTCCAGTGTTAAAGGATAAACTAGCGTTTAGAAAGAGATAACATCCCTCACGGGCCGCGCCAGGAAACTCTACAGCCATCTGGGACAAACAGAGCATTTGGGATTGTGCTCGGTCTAAAACGACGCACTCAGAACCGTTTTATTATTAGAGCATCAAGGACCAGGGCTTGTGTCTGGAGAAATGTGTATTTCATCTGATAAAGTGTTTCTCAACAGATTGCTGTAGAACGTCAACTCAACAGAAATGGGACGCATTACTTACAGTCCTAAAATCACACGTCAAAGTCAGACGATATCAGCTGTTATTAACACCACCTGCTGAAAATCAAGCTATATAGTGAATATTGTTTTTTACATGACTTGGACACTAACGCCACATATTTTGATGGTGCATTTGTGTGATGAGTTGAATGCTAAATGTTGTTTGCTAGTAACATCAGGCTAGTGTCTCTTAAATGGTCCAAGCTGCCGTTTTGAGCAGAACGTACGGTAAACGTTCGTAAATGTAAAGTGAAATGTTTCAAAGCCGTCACGCGGTGCACCACTGAAGAAAGTTTGTTGAGCGTTCGATTAGCACGACTAGCGTGTAGCGCATAGATGAACTCCATCCGTGCAGAAAACCACAGGGATTATCTTCACAGCTTTTTTCTTTAAAGAAAACGCTCAACATCTGATTTCCCATGTGTGACTGTTTAGTATTCCACACTAACACACACAGCCTAGCTGAACCCAACGGCGTCGGTTTTACATGTACACTAGCGTTTTTCAGATGTAAGCCGTGTTTTAATGCTCATCACATGCTTGTTGTTGCGTCTCACAAAGTCTTAGAAAAGCTCTTAAGTCTTAATGTTTGTTTTTGAGCACTGTTAACGTTTTATGAAGCCAAACTGTCACTTACTTTCCCAACTTTATTAAACGGTCTGACGGTTTGAATTCAGCTTTAAAACGCTGCTTCACAAGATGTTTAAACTGTTAGAAGATATAAAAACCTTCACAAATAACATCACTTCACAAGTGTTACAGTAAATCCTGAAACCTTT
>JBAJNP010007635.1:0-22082 GCA_036877545.1 Yasuhikotakia modesta | reverse complement strand
GCATCAGAATGACCCTTTGAGAGCCTGTATTCATCCATTAAGCCGTGTTAAGGATGGCTGTTTGATTAGTGGAGTGGACTGGCAGGTGAACTGACTTACGATATGAAATGTGTTGACACACTCCAGGTCTCCAGCTGAGTTTCCGGACACGGGCAGAGGAGGGACTTATTCTGTTTGCCGTTTCACCTGGAGATCAGGAGGAGTACGTCGCTCTGCAAATACACAAAGGCCGTCCGTACTTCCTGTTTGACCCTCAGGTACATCACAGTCATGTTTTTTTATTTTAAAACCTGCAGTTTTAAGAGTTTAGAATCCTCTAGAATAATTTGTGACATACATTAAAAAGCAAATTTGACCATTTGATGAAATTGACTGTCAGGTTATTGTCTGCATATAAACTTTAACTGAAAGCATTTGAATTTGAGACCAATTAACTTGTTACCCGCAGACACTGAGTGACAATACCAACAGCATGCTAATTGCGCCACACTGCAGCTCTCGTGTGCAGGGTCTGTTACTCTGATGATGAAAGCAATGATGAAAGATGATTTCACATTAGGGTCCGGGAGACCACCGAGAATCTCTCCCCACCGATAACCGGCATTGCCGAATGTGGCCGGTTTTGCATTCATAAACACATTTTGTCTGGGTAGTTTGATAATTATAACTAAAAGTTGTGTCATGCCCAATTAATGTCCCCTGATAGCGTGCCCATTAGTTCCCCCATTAACGAATTCAACAATTCTAATGGGATTAGCACCATGGGATGCTAATTGAGCGTGACACAGGAAACTGGTTTGCTTCCCCACACACACTTTCTAATGATGAAATTAATGAGCATTTTATGAAACACTGTCTTATGAAAGCATATTTAATTCCTGTAAAGCTGTCACAAATGATGCTGTTTTTTCCAATGTGTTCTTATTCGAGATAAGCGAGCGATGAGTGGATTTCAGGCCTCCACTGAGAAAACAATGTTTCTCAGAGGCTCATGAGCATTATTAGCTGTGTTAGCACCATGGACAGCGGCCATTTTGTCTAAACTCAGGAGCTATTAACCAACGCTCAACTGACTATGTTAACACCACTCACTCTGTCAGTAAAACACATGACTGCTTAAATAAGATTGTTGTGGAACACATTCTTCATGAAGCAACTGGTATATTAGTCCATACATTTTTATTTTTTAAGCTTGCCTGCTGTTTTCTATTAGTCATTGATTTTTTTTGGGGGGGGTTAAAGAATCTTCAATACGACTCTTTTGGTTTCTAAATGTTTGCATTGTATTCACTAGGAAGCATGATTGGTTTCTCAAGTGTACTTGTGTGCTTCATCTGAAAAAATATGCCTTGAAACGAGACCTAATTGATTATTCATTTAGAGTAATTAGCAATTAATTTATGCAAGTAGATGATTTGTGGTGTAAATATCCTCTAGCTTTGCTGCCGTGTTGTTTTTTAAATTGGTGAATGCTGCGACTGAACATTTGGGGTTTAGTCATTAGGACTCCGTAGCTTATGATGTTTAATAATTAAAAAAACTCATTATTTTGTCAAAAATCAGTTTGACTTTCATTGTTTCTGTGAAGCACAAAATTCTGTGTTTATAACAGAATTTCTGAATGCATTTTTTGGTTTATTTATGGTGCTTTTTTATATTTTGGGGATTTAAAAACCCCTGGACTTTCTTCATTTTCGTTGTATAGAACAGAGCAGACATGAGGCTAAACTCCTTTAGTCTTCTACAGAGGTCAGTCAAACTCATCCTGAATGACTAAATAAAGAGAAAATAAAAACGGAAAAGATTTTTGGGGTGAACTATTCCTTTAAATGGCAGTGGCTAAAGTTGAATACATAAAACGCTGAGGTCAGATGTTGAGGTCACAGTGTTGGTTTGTAGCTCTGCCTCTCAGTGAGCCAGAGTGATATTTTTCTTCATCAAACACCTGAAATAAACACGTACAAACACTTTCCCCCACAATTACAAGGTTTTGGCCTGGCATACAATAATTAATGTTACTTGTCGAACCGTTGGCCAATGATTTTATTCAGAAAGGCTTTTAGGTGTTGTGACAGAATTGATCTCTCATCGTAAAAAAGCCCCACTGAATACTTTCAAAGGGAGGAGGGATAAGAATGCAGTGTGGTGTCTCTCTCCCTCTCTCACTCGCTCTCCCTCTCTCTCTCTCCCTCTCTCTCTCTTTCTCTCTCTCTTCCTCTCTCTCTTGCTCTCTCTCTCTCTTCCTCTCCTACTCTCTTGCTCTCTCTCTCACACTCAATCTCTCTCTCTCTCTCTCTCTCTCTCTCTCTGCAGTAAGCATATCACGGGGCTGACTTTCCTCAGTATCAACACACATATTGATTTGATCATTAAATCTTCATCACAAAGAGGAGATGCGATACTTTGTGTCTCGCTGCTTTCACTGCAGAGCACTCAGTCAGGCTGTTAAGTGTATGAACCTGAATGATGTCATATTTTAGCAGGACAATAACCCCATCTTATGTTGATGGTGCCAACCCATGAAATTTACTGCTTTTGGGGGATGTCCTATCTCTGGGCAGAATTCCTCAGCGCTCGAGTTCTGTGCCAAGAGAGATCCTAGCTGTAGTTTATCAACTTCTTCCTCAGCTTCTCCTTTATAAACACAGATACTGGAAAGTAAAAGGTAAAAGTTAGGTTTGACTACTGAATGTATTTTCAGTAGAGTCCATGTTTGTGAATATGTACCTGCCTGTTTTTCTAGTTGTTGCATATAGTTACTTCAGACATTTGTAAGCCTCACTTTAGGCTTATTTTTATTAGACAGCGGTGTAAACTGCAAGCCCTTGTATCTCTTAAGCTCAACTGCTGTAGCACAGAGAAGCTAACATCTCCACCTGAACATGCTAATCAGCTCTCATTTGTGCAGTGTGTGCATTGTGTTGATGATGAGCGAGTGATTAACCCTCAGCGTTTGATGCTAGGCCTCAGCCGTGGCCCTCAGCCCTCACAACGACGGAGGCAGACGCTATAACGACAACCAGTGGCACCAGCTGATGGCTACCAGGAAGCAGGCCGTGGGAACAATCGTTGTCGACAATCAATACAGGGGTAATGGCGCACACACCCGTATGATATTCATAGGTCAGCCCCACGCACCCACTTCTGTCCTGTTTTGTTAGTCAATCCCTGGAAAGCTCCCATTTTAACAGATTTCAAGCACAGGAATTATCAAGGTTAATCGTTGCCATTCATGTTGTGATTAGCATAATTAGGCCAAAGAAGACTCGGCTTTTCTTAACCTTACATTTCAGTTAAGACTGGAGGTGTTAAGTAGCATCACAAGGGATTTATTTTCATCAAGAGCAAGTGTAGCTTTATCTCAGTCAGTCCTCCAAATATTATGACTGTCTGCTGAGGAGCAGTAGTGAATGTTTATTTTAGTAATACTTCTAATGACCTCACTGTGATTATAAGAGCAGTCTATAAAGGCGCCGTCTCAGAAGAACATGGTTGTATTCATTTAGTTTTGACACGTGTATCTGGCCACTCTTTCCCCCTCGATAGGATCAGCTACAGCTTCAAGTGGAAGCACCATCATTGGTCAGAACACAGGCGTCTTCGTAGGAGGAGTTCCAGAGAATTTCACCATTTTAAGACAAGACACTGGTAAAGAGATGTCAGAGTTTACTTAATGAACTTTGTGCTTTTTAATTCTTGGAGTGTGGGATTAAAACTTGAATGTGGGTGTGTTTGTGTATGGGTGTACATACAGGTCCAGCCAAGCTAGTGCAACGTGGGTTTGCTGGGTGTTTGAGAGACGTGTTGGTGCAGAAATCCAGCGGCCCGGCTGATGTTTGGCAGCCCCTGGACTGGGACACAGCAATGGAAAACTATGAGACCTATGAAAGCTGGGAAGGTTGTCCTGCTGTCTCCGAAGATGGGGCGTATTTCCTCGGACACGGTATGTTTTTAATATAGTGACAATACAACAAGCTCATGATAAGGTGTTTCTAATAACAGGTGTTTATTTATGTTTAGGGTGGATGAAGGTCAAAACTGGTGTGTTCGCTGGTGGAGAACATTTTGAAATATCATTTGAGTTTAAAACTGATCAGCTGAATGCGCTGTTGTTGTTTGCCTATGATACAGACGGGAAAGATTTCATTTTGGTGAGTTGTGAGAGTGTAAGCATGCATCTAACTAGATAAAGAATTACTCTTACAACATGTTGCGTTGGCTAATGTTGCGTGTGTCCGTGACATCTAGGCAGAGTTACAGGGTGGAGTTCTCTTCTGGGTGTTGCGTTGGGGTGAGCAGACAGCAGAGTTGAGTGTATGGATAGGTTTGTCCTACTGTGACGGGGGCTGGAACACTTTAAATGTGGTGAAGAGAGGGTCTCTGGTCAGCGCTGCTCTCAATGATGTTCATGAACAGAAGAAGAAGAACACTGGTGGTCTTCTGACCATCAGCTCTCCCCTTTACCTGGGGGGAGTCCCACCTGAAGTTGTGCATCCAGCGTTGAACAAACACAGTCTTCTGCATGGTAAGACAATTCAAACAATCAATGGTGTGTTAGAATGATTTATATTCTAGCCAAGTACAGAGTTAGTTAAGAATACAAGAAAGAATCTCACAGGTTGATCTCCTCAGAAAGAATAAATTTTGGTGTAGTGGTTAAGATGTGCTGTGACACATTGAGCTATGGTGCTCAGGTTGGTGACATGGGTTTGAGTTCACCCTCTTTTTCTCTCTGATCTCTGTTGTGCCGTCAATAAAAAATTTGGAAATTAAAACAAAAATGTAATAAAATCTCACAGTATATTTAAGGTTATTGTGTATTTTGTTGCTTGCATTTATTGATATGATGTACATATGTAGTTATATGTATTTTTTAAATACCAATGTATTCTCCCATTAGTGCCCCCCTTGCTGTGCTCTGTAATCTATTTAGAGTCTTCAATGATTGTTGTTTCGGATGAATCATCCAGCTTGATATTAGACTGGATCAGCTATTTTCTTTCTCTCTTTGTTCTCTCTCTTTCTTCCTCTCTGCCGCTCTGCAGGTTTTGGCGGCTGCATCAGGGATGTTAGATTTGGGCTCGGGCCCGTCGTAAGCTTGGCGGCTGTGTCCAGCGGTGCTGTCAGAGTCAATCTGGATGGATGCCTGTCAGCTGACACCAGCGTTAACTGTAGGGGAAACGACTCCATTCTGGTGTACACGGGCAGAGACAGGAGTGCTGAGGACCTGACACTGCAGCCCTTCACGGGTAAAGGCAGCATCTGACTAGCGCGCTAGCCAAGCCTCATTGACCCGCAGCTATTTTGGCCTCTTGTTGCCTTTCTCGCCCGTGTCGGGTGATTGTTTGGCCGAATTTGTCCTTTCTGTTCTGGGTTTGTTATTATTAAGACCAAACTGAAAAACAAGACAATATGTCCGCCCTGTGACGGGCGCAGATACGACACTGAGGGCATGGTGAGGTCATCTTAAACACTTGCCGCTTTCTCCTCCATCAGCGACGTTGTAAAACTGTTGAGAACCGCAACTTAGCTAATGCACATAGACAAATATAGCAGAGCTTCTTCTGTGAGTGATGGAGATGGAGCGAGAACATTCTGGAACGAGACTGTCTGTTGGAGATATTTATGGGGTATTCTATTTCTGTATGAAAATAGTTCACCTCAAATACATTGAGTAATATGAATCTGTCTTTATTTACAGAGTATTTGTACAGAGTAATGGCAGCAGGTGAAGGAGGCTGGACAGCTGGGCCCTGGCAGCGCGGCCGCAGTAGAGAAACAGGTGAGTGGATTTGTGAGAAATAGTTTTGGTCATGCCACTGAATGTCCAGCCAGCCATAGTGAAAGACCAAAATGAAAACTATCTGCATTCATTTTTACATATTTTTTCTCTGTTGTCCCTGTCACAGCATTTAATCTAACATTAGTCAACACTTATCACGAGGCGCTTCCGCTGCACGCTGATGATTGATTGGTTGTTTAGGTCATGTGACACAAACTCAGCCAAAACTATTAAAAATGCTTTGTGTCGCCAAATTTTAGATTACCTCAACAGTACCAGAGGAAACTGATATAAAACTTAATGAGTGCAGTAATGTGTAAAGAACAGTGTGTTCTGGGTGACTAGTGTCACATTTTACTTTGTCTCTGGAAAACATTGAGGTCAGATGTCAATAGGTAAGCTTTTGGAAGCACTAAGCGTACCTTAAAACTTGTACTAGGGTCTATCTTAGTTCTGATTGGCTCTGAGCAACATGGGCTAGATATTACATTTGGCAGAAAATTTTATAGTATAGTTTCGCACAGTAATTACAGAACAAATTTATGTTTCCATAAATACAGAGTTGTCTGGCTGCTATTCGCATCTTACAATAATATTTGCTGAGTACACGTATATGCGCATTTATCCACACACTCTTTTTCTCTCTCACCTGGGACAAAAAAAGCTGAAGCTGCCAGCAATACAGGACTCATGCTTACTGTATATTTATTTAAGTCATAGTTGGCCAACCCAGAAATATGGAGAAATGTTGATTGAATATTGAATATTGATTGACTCTTGTTGCACTACCAAGATTTTGTCTTTTCAGATCAAGTATCAATTTAACTCTCTAGTACCAGAATTGTAAATCTATTATTATACTCCTTCCAAGTACATTATTAAAGAAAAAGGGGTGGAATGAGCCATTTAGTATGTCTAACCAGTATGTCTTTGTTCATACTTAAAAATTAACTGAGGTCTTTAAATATATCAGTTTCACATATTCGTCAGATTTGTAATTCACAGTATCATCCATGTTAGTTTGGTGCAGACAATGAATCACAAAGACTTCCTGCTTACATTTGTATACATGTATCACAGGTCAGGCTGGCTTTCTGTGGTGAATATATATCACACCCCCGTCTGCTGGCTGGCTTGTTTTGACTGTATAAACGAGCTCTAAAGAGATCCCATACAGTGTGACATGTCATAATCGATGCTCATTGCGTTTCTGCATATGTTTGACTGCTTTATTTATGCCCTAAAATGTGAATCCTGAGGAGAAAGCGAGCCGCGGCGTGACAGGTGTGAAATATAGCCCAGAATGAACGCTGGATGTACAGTCATATTAAATCAGTGCTGAAAAAGTTACAACTCTAATAAATTGTATTTATGCTAATGGTTAGATATGATTTACTGTGTCTATTAAAAGTGAAGAATGTGTGTGCTGCTTTTCTTTGGCCTGACACACACGTTCTCTCCTTCCCAATTGGATTCTCACATTCTCTCTCTTTTCGCTCCTCCTCTTAAATTCGCCTCTCACTCTCTCTTTCACGTCACGTGTCTCTCTCGCTTATTATTTCCTCTACAGTTCCGCAAAGTGTGCTGCCTCCCTCCAGAGTTGAGAGTGTAAATGGTTCAAGCGTGGAGGTGAGATGGGAGGAGCCGGCGGAGGTCAGAGGTGTAATTGAGAAGTACGTACTGAAAGCGTACAGCCGGGAACGTCCCGCCTCGGCCCCAATCAGTGCCACCTTCCCCCACTCTCAGCACCTGACAGGTAAGGGCCGTGCCGCCGGCACCTGGAACTCAGCTGATGCCTTTTAAACAAGTTTGCTAAGGCTGGCTAACATTAAAGTTCGCTGTAGCCTTTTCGAAATGTTGAGCTATAGTTGGTACAACCAAATGTTATTAACAGCCATGTTTGTGTCCACACCATCAGATGCTAATATATTAAATAATAAATATATTATGGTAAATAATATTAGGTGGTTTTAGGAAATCGTGTCGCTTTGTGAGGTTTGATTACCCCTTGCACTTTCATTTATTTTAACATACTAGAACTTTCCTTAACATTCCTTAACTGAAATCATTAAGTGACAGAGTTCAGTAGTTCTGAAGTATGGTGTATTTTTATGTTTGTTCATGTGTGTTAATAGTTCGTGTGACATAATGGGATTTTTTTTTGTTTTAGGACTTAAAGAAGCAGATAATCCAAAAATAAATTCTGTCATCATTTGTTGTTCCTCATGTTCAGTATTTTCAAATCTTTCTTAAAGCATTAAAACAAAGAAGATATAAACCAAAATATTAGTGACCAACATTTGATGGAAAAAGCAGTGTCAACATTGTTCAAATTCTCATTTAAATGAAAGTCAAACAGGTTTGGAACAACATAAGAGGGTCAAATGAGGACAGAGTTTTCATTTTTTAAATCCTAGAGAAATTTACTTTGGAAATCACCTTTTCCTGACAGAGGCTGCAGTGACTCAGAATGCTCAGGACAAACGCCCTGACAGTCATTGGTCAAGTTTTCAAGACTGTGTCACTGTGACATTGCAAGTTTACAGACCAAAAATCTGCTTAGCTACTTGAAATGACTTCAATGAACAAATGAGGATCTTGAAACGACGATTACGCTTCGAGATGACCAATCACCATGAACGGACTCTGTCTCCGGGCAAAACGAAACAAGACGATCTATATTCTGCCTCGTTTTTGGCACAGTTCAGCCTGTGCGGGCCTAAGCCATGCTAATTTATGATAGTCGTGACACCAAAAGCGGAATTACACAGGCAGATAAAAACTCCGAAAGCAAATGACTGGGTAACGAGAGGAGACTGGGTCAGGCTCTTAATTGAATTAAAAGACGTCTGACAGAAAAAAACGTTACACTTACCTGGCCAATTATGGCTCGGCTGGAGTGTTTACTCTGCAGCGCTGACAGAGATCTGTCTGCTGCGAGGACACCGTGGATCCCAGCCAAAGAACCACTCATACACTCTATTAAAAGGGCCATGTCTCTATTTTGGATGACAAATTTGAAAAAATACTTCCTGATTTCAAACCAGATTAATTAAAAAGCTGCTTTTTCCCAAAGCTAAAAGCTGAGCTTGGCTTAATTTATGACACGGTCATATTAATAGCATGCATGCAGCTAGCAATGGTAGCACGCCACATAAACAGTATGTTTATATAGTGATGGTATGGAAAAAGGAACCATTTTAATAAATTGAGTAGCACTTACATTTTTTAATCTTCTTTTTGAAAGGAATGTTTTTTTAAAGTATTGTACACCCTTATACACACTTGTTTTTTGGAATGGACTGGCCACTCCATTTCATTTCCATATAATTTAATAACAAAGTACAACAGAACAGATGCTATTTTGAGACATAAGAATCAATAGCATTTGCCATCTGTGGCATCCACAAGTAGTTTTTGTAGTCTTTTTTTAGAGTGGAAGATTTTCAGTGCACAGCAACATAATTCTTAGTCTGTTTTTACACAACTTTTTTGTGTTTAATTTCTGAAAACTTGCCATCAGATTTTTGGGGTGTACAGTTCCTTTAAGATCTCTACCAATATTTAGCACCCCACAGTCCTTAGTGAATCTCATTAGTGGTTGTTTTGGGCCGTGTTGAAATCAGAACGATATTGATCACAGCAAGTCTTCTGAGTGACGCTTTTTAAGTGATCAAGAAACCGACTTTAAATAGCATCAGCCACTTTATCCATTAAATAACGTCATTAGGGTCCCATATCCTGAACAGCGACACTTTCCTGCTCTGATTAATAAGAGATATTACCGTTTGATGATAAAGACCTTTTTAAATCCAGACCTATTATGAAAAGTGATGGTTATATTATGCTGTGTTTGAAAAGCTGTTGCATTAGGAAGCTGAGTTGGGGAGGCCCTCTGTTTGAAATATTGAGAGAAAACAAATGACATTTGCCTCATGGTCTCACGCTATTTCACGATCTTTTTTGCAGGCACTTTAAGTGGCTTGGCTCCTTTTAGCAGCTACAGCATTACCCTGACGGCGTGCACTCAAGCCGGCTGCACCGAGAGCCCGCTCGCCACCAGCCTCAGCACTCCGCAAGAGGGTAAAGCCATTCAGAAGGTCCCGACTCCCACATTTCTTTGATGGATAGTAAAACCGACGACAGGAGCTCAAATAGAGCCGAGCCATTTGCTTGAAAACGCCAAACTAATTTGATGACAAAGTGCAACGCCAGGCTGTAATTGCTCAGTTTATTTTATATTTTATTTCTCCGCCGTGTCCCACGTTCCCGTTTCGGAGAGGGTGGTTTTAGGAAGGGGGTAAGTGCGGGGAACGAACCCTCTCCTCTTTAATAATATGCATCTTTAATAGATGTAATGCAGATTAATGGGCTTTTTAATTGCGGTTACATTGTTCGTACGAGAGACTTGTCTTAATGCTTTGGAAAGATTAATGAAAGCCTCTTCATTTCACTCAACCAGAGAAGTAAAGCTGAAGACAGTTTGGCTAAAAAGAATGAATTGTTACGCTGAAAGTATGAAACGGAGAATCAAGTGGCCCATTTACGCCGCTGTCGTCCAAAGCAGAGGGTTTGCTCTGCAGTCCGAGCGCTGTGTGGAAAACATCATTCCTCTTTTTCATTCAGCCCGTCCGGTTCATTCTGTACAGCCTTCACAACTGTCCGACCGCACTGGCAAGATGAAGAGCCATCTTCCTCAATCTTCCTCAGTCTTCATAGGGAAAATGTTTATCTCGGTCTATTGACCGAGCACCTTTTTCCTACATGAAACAGCAAGAATAAAGACAGATTAATAGTTACCAGACGTTACTTAATATTTTTACTGTCTGGTTTGGTGTTGATCTAGTCAACAAAATCTATTTTGTCAATAATAATGATTAATAATTCTGAATAGTCAGAATAATTCTGAATATTCTGASAATAMTGAATTCTGATTTGTACACAACAGGCAAACTTGGTTTTTCATCAAAATACAAAAATTGTAACTATAAAACCTAACTGTAGAAAATGAAATGCTGGTCTGAAGGCAAAAACAGAGCCTTTCCCAAATAAAGTAAGTTTGATATATCACCCATAGAGTCCAGAGGTTGAGAAATATAGATACCGTTTTCAGTCTGTTCATTAATCTAGGTTGGGCTAAATAGCCTTGTTTAAAGGATAGTATGACATTAAGGGTCATTGTCAAGAGAAAAAATCAATCTGATGTGAACTTGATTACAAAACCCAAATTACTCTATCGATTCTCCAGGAGAAAAATTTTAACATGCAACATGCAGAAGCAACTTAATCTTACTCAGAAGCTCTTTAATATAAATTATAATCACATTGAAATCATTTTGTGATGGACCATGCATAATGTTTTACAGTATAAACCAGCGCGGTCTGAAAGTCTCAGGCAACTAGTGAAAATGCTTCTATTTTTATTTATTAATTGTCATATAAATTATTTATTTATAATAATTGCTCCTTATATTAAGAACATAATTTGAATGAAAATATAAGGTGGAACAAAAAAATGCAAAGAATGTTTCAAAGGGTGTCTTGTGTTCACTTTAAATACATGGTTGCCATGTTGTGGAAATTTAAGCAATTTAACTTTGTCTACAACACATATCTTTACATCTTACTCCATTATTGTATACTGTAATTTGTAATTACTGCTACAGTAACTAATGTAAAGTACACATTTAATTTAAATATGTCTGATGAACTAAACAGTTTTTTTTTTTATATAATAGCACCTGAGGAGGTCCGTCCACCTGCTGCAGTCTCGTACCCCAACTCTCTGTCTGTGTACTGGGACTCTCCACACAAACCCAATGGCATCATCACGCAATACATTCTCTACAGAGACAATGCTGTTGCGTACCAAGGCAATGGCACTGGATTCAATGTCACAGGTACGAAATGCAAGTTTTACCTGGTGTCTGTTGCTTCGGTGGAAAGTGTGAAGACAGGGCCGCATTTGCTTTCCCTGTGTCTGGCATATTCTTTTATGGATTGCATGTATCCCAAAGGAACACACAATGTATAGCTGTATAAACGTATAGCTTAAATGCAGTGGAAGTTGCTGGGGATAAAAGCATCTGCTAAATGCATAAACATGAGTTACTAACTTCTTAACTCCTGGTGTTTGGCTGTATCCGTGTTTACACATTACATGCCAGAAAAAAGAGAAAGAAAACAAACAAAAGAGTGAAACTAAATGATTAGCATTTAAAAGGGAAAACAGCAACTCTCTCACCTGCCCAGAAGATGTTTCTTTGAACCGCGTTGAACTGTCATCATGTACCGATGAAAAGCTAAACACTCTTGGTGATTTTGGTATAAACACTGTAAATGATCTTACAGCAGGCAGAAGCTGCAGTGAAAAGGATAAATAAATCAGTATTTTCACATACAGATGCTGAGGGTACAAACTGTTTATACTTTGCCCTTTTAAAGAGGCTGTTTTGCAATCGTTTGTCCACATATAATGTTAGTCAGGTTGTTTTGTTTGAACTAAAGCAGTCATAATTTAGTTTCTCGTGACTAGTTTATACCCTCTCTTTGACCCTTAGAATTAAACAGGCTGCTTTGTTACTGTACCAGTAGGACTCCTGTTATGATTGGCTAACCCAGGGCTATTCAACTCCAGAGAGCCTCTTTCTGGAACTGAACTCTGCAGGACAGTGAGCCTCCAGCGCTGGAACTGAACAGCCCTGGGCTTAACTTCACATCTAGCACAGTGTTGTTCATCAGGGAGTTTGATTTGAGAGTGTATCAAATGTACCAGGAGTGTCTAAAAAAGCCCTGTTCATGGTACACAGAAGGGGTAACAGAATGCTCAAACCTGGCATCTTATGACATCACGTGTCTATATCATCATAGACAATGGTTCAAGTGATGACATTTGTGAATTGATTTTAAACAGTCAATAGGTTATTGTGGATTGATTTTATTGTGCACATGGGTTCAAAAATGTGGCGTCAACTTGAATTTGATTTAGGGTGGAGAAACTGATCTTAGAACAGCAGTTACTGGCCACATAATCCACAAGCAGTGAATTTATATGTTATGCAGTAAAGTTATGTTATTTAATGTTTGTGCGTGTGTGTGTGTGTGTGTGTGTGTGTGCATACAAACACATAATTCCTTTCATACCGACCTCTTGTTTATGATTGTTTGTTATTGATTTAAAAATGACAAATTTATATTGAAATGCCATCGTTCCACAAAATATCAAAAACATCATTTTATTTAGTACTTGTTACCAATCAAGACAAACAATGAAAGAATGAAGGGTTTGATATTAATACACAAAACTGTTTGAATAAAGAAAAACACTGTGATGGCCGATGCCAGAAATGAAGCGGGAAAATGACTGTCCATGTTCCTCTAGATTTAATCAAATCCTGCAGTGAATAGGTGGAGCAGATGCTTGGCTCATATCACTTGTATTACTGTATTTCATTTCACCAGTGCAGACAGGGCCAACAGCCAGCCTTTGTTTGTTTGTTTGTTTTGTTTTGTCTAATCCCCTCGCGCTCTCCCCACCAGCAGCAGCAGCACTCGCTGCTCTTGGCTGTAATGCGCGAACGCCGCAAGATGTTTTATTAAGAGGCTCAATCCTCTAGTCGCCTCTTGACCCGGGGTGAGAGGCGGGCCTAAATGATATGGAGCTCCCAAAAGGCCAATTTACACTCAGGACAGGTATATTCTCTCTGAGATGAATCATTCAGAAGTTCAGCCCCTCCTACACACACAGACTTGTGCTGCTGTGTTGAAAGGAATTCTTAAGCGCTGAGCAAACCTTGTGACTAGCTTTAAAACACGTATTGCTAGCTTAGATGTTTAGTTTAAATCAGTCAAATTTAAAATACATTGCACAATAGAGTATTAATATTGTCTATATGTTTTTTAGTGTGAATGAAATCTTAAGTGGACTTGAACATAGATATTTTTGCCACAGTGTGAACACAGACATTAAGACTGTGAGTTAGTGTGTAATACAGTGAGCAGGTCTATATTGTATATTATTATCTGTGTTTGTGCTTCAACATGTTGTTGCCTAACTTAAGCATGTTGCTTGAAGTCACCCATTGTGTTTTATTTATGTGCAGGCAACCAAGGTTCGAGTCTGGCTTAGTTAACTTCTTTTAGCCTTCCCTCTGCTGTTCCTGTTTTTGAATCTCTAGAGCAAGAACAAAAAATAAGGGGGAAAATGAAGGAAAGTTTGAAGGATTAGTTTGAACTAATAATCTAAGTTCAAAGTTGCTCCTACAATAGTAACAAGAAATCAGTGAGAACACAGGGCCTCATTCCACAGACAGATTGAAAATTATAGCTTGCCTGAGAATAATCATTGGGGCGTCCATATATCTGTATATCATTTTATTGCAGCATGTAACTGATGTTGATGAGGTTTATTTTTGCTTCTCTGATCACCGCTGGTCCCTTGCAAACCCACACAACAAGTCTCACTGAAGTCAAAGGTCACGATTTTGTGTTCACACTTGTGTTCATAGGGACAACTACCCAGGCACATTAAATCTCCTCAGTAAATGTCAAGAGACATTCTGACCAGTCTAAGCTCCATTCTCTGCCTATTTGCTACATATGTATTGCAACCCTTTTGGAGTGTAAATGCTCTGAAGGTTTTAAGGGCCGTTTCTCATAAGACACATTGTTATTTTCATCCTTCTCAACTGGGTGTTTCTTATTTATTAGGTGATTTTTAAGTCATAGGTACGATGCATTAAAAAGCTACTGCGGTCGCCATTATCTCCCCTTCACCTGCGTTTTGCTTGAACCCAGGATTTCAGTTTCTCTCAGGATATCTTTGCTCAGCTTCCCAGCTGCCCCCTGCTGTGATTTTTGGAATCTCTCATCGTTTCATCCCTGACAGTAAAACTGCTTTCTGCTGCTTTAAAGAGAGCGCCTCCATCCCGTCAAGAGAAGCCTTTGAAATGCAGCGTTCCCAGACGGTGTTTTCCACCACAAATGATTAACAAATGATTCCAGCCATGTGGAGACAGGAGCCGGCATGCGTTCCTCTGAGATGATGGAGAAGGATAGAGCCAGGAGCTTGCTGATCATCACAACACCTGCATAAAGAGGGAAAACATGTAAAAACAACAGAGTTTGAGGGATTAGATCACAGCTTGCAGTTCAGTTGATGTTAGATGTAGTTTTGTAAGTGACCAAATATAAAGGTTTGTGGCATAATAAAGACTGCTTGAATCAACAGAACTAATGATAGTTATTCAGGCACTATTTTTGCTGCATTCCATTATTATTTAAAAAATATAGGGTATATAGGGTTCCTGTAGCTCAATTGGTGGAGCATTGCGTTAGCAGCGCAAACGTTTTGGGTTTGATCCCAGTGAGCACACATACTGATAAAAATGTTTAACTTGAATTCACTGTAAGTTGCTTTGGTAAAACCATCTGCCAAATGAATTAATGTAAATATAGTCACAGGTTAATTTACATGTATTTTGGTGACTGTAGTATGATGGTAATGTTATGAGAATCACATCTATACTGTGATAAAGCTTTAGTGGGTGTGACACAAAAATGTCATACTAGTTTAAAATAAGGAATAATGGCTCTCTATAAATGAACCTGGTGCTTTTTGAATACAAAATAAATGCAAAACTAGCATGTCTTATAAACATTAGCATTCTTAACCTTTGCTAATTGTATTTCCTGCTGTTATAAAAATGCTTGTTTTGTTTTGCAGGTGTTGGTGTGTTCACTCCTCATAAGTTGCTGTTGAGTGTCTGCACTGAGGCAGGCTGCACCAACAGTAGTCAGATCACCCTGTTTACCGGACAGCTGCCCCCCACACACGTAGAGCCCCCCATTCTGACTGTACTGGATGCCCGCAGTATCCACATACAGTAAGTATGATGATCATTCATGGATGGATGTGATTTTCAATTTTTTTGTCGTAGTATAAATCTTTAAAGTTTAGAATGTGTCTTAAAAAATGATGTTTGAAAATTATATCTTGGAAGAGCTCGTCCTTGAGTGCTCACACACACTCGCTCACACACACTCGCTCACAGGTGGTCGTCCTCACCTTTTACATAACAGTGTTTTATCAGAGCGATGAACTAATGAGGTGACGGACATTTGCTCTCTCTAGGAGGACAAAAACATCTCGGGTGTAGTTACTCCTCACCATTATGCTAAAACTGAGTTTCGCATGTCAAACCTTAACCCTCTGAAGATGCAGGTAACCTCTGTTCAACATAAAAAAGCTGTCCACCACAAAAATCCCACCCTGCTGCAATTTATCTGACCACCTCACATGTCAAATTTGAGAAGGCGTCTCCATCCACTGCGCGGGTGCATTAATCAACTGAGTGTTTTCCATATAATCATAAAGTACGTCCCATCCGCCAGTCATGCCATTGGCTGTTTGTCCTTATTGTCTTTGCGTGTCCTCTAGCTGCAGCTGAGCGACCAGAAGAACGGCATGGCATAGCGGGCCTTGATTTAGGGGCTAACGCTTAACTCCTGCATCCACGCTGGACCGCCACATTGAGCTGTATGAAAGCGCTACACGCGACCTTCTGCTAGCCTGTTCAGCATGCAGAAATTTCTCCAGGGTTTGACCCTGGCGTTGAACGCCTCATGACTTGAGAAGGTAGAGAGAGGGTGTGTACAGAATTTTTTTCCCAGAAGTCTTTGCTCCGGGCCTGCAGCAATCTATGTGAAAGCCTTTAGAGGCTCATTTTTTGCTGTCCTTTCAACATTACTTAAGAACTATGTGAATAGGGGCTGCACATCGACAGAAGGAGAGCGAGAGAGAACTATAAGACAGTTAGGGGGCAGCAGGGAAGCAAATGTACGTACCCTTTTGTTTTAGGCCAGAAGCGCTCCGACGCATTTCCTGTAGGAAGGAAAATGTCATCACTTTATTGAATGATCACAGGTGGATGGTGAGAAAGCTTTGAGGAGAATGCATATATAAACTCTCACCTGCGCAGTCGTCCCATATCTGCTGGAACTATGACTGCATTCTAAATATACAAAGTAAATGTAAGTAATATTTATCACAGTTTTAATTGACATTAAGTATAATGAGTGTTGCACATTGCAAAAGTAACACACTTCTGGTTTGGATAATGAGACAAGATTCTTGAAAAAAACTGAGCTACACAGTGACAAAACTAAACAGCAGTCTCAAGGGGGGTTTAAATTTCCCAGCCCACCTTATGCACGCTGCCACGTACCTCGTCTTAACATAAATGTCTCTTCTTTAGTGGTGTAGCAACCAACCCAAACAGCCTTTATTCAATTATCCCTATTTCAGGTACTGAAATAAGAAAAAAAGCCCTTTTTTTATTCTCGCCCTACCTCTGTATTAATGGCAGCGGAGAGCTTTAGATCTCTGCAAGTCATTTATTAAAAAGATGTGTATGACCCAATTTGTCTCATCACCGATTTTCATAACTTCATTATGTGTCTGCTCTCTCCTGACGGCAGCGACTCGGAGGGAAACTCGCCTTATTTATTGTCTTCATCCGCCAAGAGGAGAAAATGGTTATTGCTTTATTTCCATTGGATATTTCAATTTGAATAGGAAGAGAAGCTACAGTGGTGATGGAAGCAGAATGAGAGGGGGAGGGGTTGTGGGGGACAGGGGAAAGGCAGCGATGTAATTTGACATTACAGATGATATCTCTCTCGCTCTCTCTTTTCTCTCAGGGTCTAATTGTAGATACAGTGCCTTTGAAAGGTATTGCCTTGTTAGCAGAATCGTAATAGGAGAGGGCGAAGGATCATATGTGTTCAATATTCTTTTGTTGTGTTGCGATTTGCCTGCGAGAGGTTGCGAGACCCCGGATTGCAGCATATGCACAAAACCAATATCCGGAAGTAAGCAATACAGCACATCACACTGAACAGGAATATGAGAAAATTAAACTCTCGAGACACCTTGCTACTTTTGCACAAAAATTTAAAAATTGCATGTTTGTTAACTAATATTGTGGTAATATTTTCATGCATGTTATACTTCTACAATGTCACTGTTGTGTAAATAAATAATCACACAATTTCACATTGAAAATTCCAAATTATATTAAGTGTCACTTAACAGACTAAACTACATATATATATTTAGAAAAATTGTCTAGAAATATTTATTAATTTAAAGATTTTCACAGACTGTCTGCAGTACTTTTTTAGTACTTATCTTGGAAAAAACAATGTTTATCAAGTATTATAATTAATGAAAAGCCATGCTATTAATAATATAACAAACTTCTGATCAATTATGCAGTGAAATTTCTTAATGGCCATTGTCGTTTGCCATTTAAAATGCTATTTAATTTATGCCTAAAGTAAATTAATCACAATAATGAATAAGGTCACCTGCGGGTGTGTTTGCTCCATGTAGACCAGGGGGCCCCGTGAGCTTCCTACTAAATTAAGGAAACGAAGAGGGACGGAGAAACATCAGGTCAAACTCATTGTACTTGGATGCAAGATGATTCTTCTTATCACACAGGAGGTTGCTGTCCTATTTCCCCGTTAAAACATCACTAATTTAAGATCACGTCCCACCATGACATTGTTTCCTTCAACAGTCTCCTAGTTTAAACTCTTACCCTGAGAGTTTAGACAAATGTGTCCCTCAGTTTTGACAGAATTATAGCAATTGGTTCAAAACAGGTTTAACAAAGCATAAGAGATTAAACTTTTACTGAAAGTCAGTAAAAGTTATAATAATTACAGTTGTGGTTCAAAACATTAACTATAGACATAACCTTTACTAATATTGGGTGTCCAAGTGTCTTTATGCTACTCTATAAAAATGAATAAATAAACATTTTAAGTGTGTCATAAGTGTCACGAAATTTATGAAGCTATTGTATTTAATGAACAACAAAATGCATGTACTGTAGAGAAGATGGAACGGGGCAGTAAAACTCGTTTGTCGTCTCTCAGTTTTTCTTCCTCCTTTCAGACCTTCTGTGTGATCGTGTCCCTCAGATCTCGCAGCAGATAGCAATGTCCTCTGTTCTAAATTTAGCCATGAGAAAGTCAAGTTTCAGAGTGAGACGATCACCCAGCAGGCCTTCCTATTTCTGTCCACACGTTCTCTGACAGGTATTATGATCTGGCTTGATAGACTCTGTCCAAGTTCTGGGTGGTCCTTGTGTCTGCTGATTGTGGACCCACAAAGTTTTAACAGGGGATGTTGAGGGGCTTCAGTAAGTTCTCTGATGTTTCTGATGTTCTTCAGGTGGGCTGCTCCATTAGAGGTGAATGGTCTTCTGGAGTCCTACACGCTGTACCAGTCCATCCTAGGAGAGGAGGCGGCTGTTGTCTATAACAGCTCTGAGCTTTTTGAGGATTATACAGTGCGGAACCTCGTCCCTGGAACCACCTACCTGTATCAGATAGCAGTGCGTTACACACACACACCTTCACAAAAAGAAGGACTTGTTTCAGCAGCAGACATTCAAAAAAAGTTCATGTTATTTACCCAGTATATAGTTTAATAGTGAATAAGAGCATTTCTATATATTTTGTAATATTGCTGCATTGATAATGCATGAAATTCTTAATTTTACTCATTTATACTAATTTAAATTGTCATCTAATGGAAAGACACAAATTACATAAGTCAGTAGTATTTTAAATTTGTGTTTGTCCAGCTATTTCTTTTTTTCACCTTTTAAGCATGACAGCTGATACTGCTTGCGTGTGACCTTTTGACCCCCAGGCGTGCACAGGGGGCGGTTGCACCCTCAGTGACCCCAGCATCGCCCACACAGAGGAAAGCTCACCGGAGGAAGTGCCTCCCCCCCGCATCCTGTCGCTCTCCCCAACATCCCTCAGTGTGTCCTGGGCCCCCCCGCTTAAGCCCAACGGTGAGTGGGGTTAAAACTAGCGCCCGGCAAAGGTGAATTCATATTCCAAATGGCCGTTTAGTTAAGGGTGCTTCATGTTTAATGATGGGTTAGCACATAGAAAGGGGTACAGAAGCAAGAGCACTTTGTGTGGCAGGTGACTGGGAGCGTGTGAGCGAGCGAGCGAGGGAGAGAGAGAGAGGAACGGAGGGGTGCTGGGTTTTAAGTGGATGAAAAGTGCTCCCTTTTGACTGATGCTGTGAACTGCAGCTTTAGCTGGAGCTGTCAGGGGCACGGCGGCAGGTTATTCACTTTGTCTGAGAGCCGGTGAGAACGTTGCGTGTGCCGCTCACGAGGGCGGAGTGATTAGGAGGAATGCTTTTAGAAACGTGTTACACTGACTGTAATTAACATAAGCTGAAAATGTGTGATTGTAAATGTATAGTTTTATAAAAAAGAAAAACAGAATTTATTTATTGTGTGTGGGAAAGATGGGGATTGTGTGCTTTTATTTATTTGTTTGTTTGTTTGTTTTATCATTGAAATAAAATTCTTTATTAAAGGAATTCTGGTAAGACAACAACATTGCATCATTGAGAAAAACCTTTTTACTACAATTCATTGTGGAAAGCAATTTTTTTGTTGAATCTATTTGTCAGTGGAGTTATGCTATTAATTTTTTTAACTAAATGGTTCAGTAGAACAGATTGAGTATTGGCATTATTTGATTTTTTTTTTGGAGAATGTAAATAGTTCTGCCTCTTAATTATATGTAGATGTAAATTCATTTCAGTCTGAATTACTGACACAAAAATATTTCTATTATACCAGTCTGCAACAATTCAAGTTTTGTTAGTTTGAAGATACTGGATAAAATACTATTTAGCGTAAACAAATCATTTGAGTTTTTTCACATTTTAAAGTTGAAAGAGGGAAAAAGAGGCTGGAAAAAGATAGTATTAAAAAACAACAACACCATCTTAACAAGCACTAAATCCACACAAAATGCAGTTATATGAAAGCATGAATGACATTGCAAAAAACAAATAGCTTTTGATTCAAAATGGGTTATTATTAGTAGTCTGTTTAGTTACGTTTTTAGTAATAAAATATGTAGCATTAGCAAGACATTCTTACAGTTGTCTGCATGTAAAGTGTTTTGATAGTCTGTATGTAATGCCTGAGTTGTGACCAGGCCAAGTTGTCCTTCTGAAACCTTTAACTGACGTTAAATCTTGAGGGGCGTATCCCACGAGCGGCTATAAAGGGAGCAGAAGCAGTATACAGCTGTGTTTACATGTTTTACTACACTCTTGCACTAATGGTTGCCTTTAACAGAGGGCTTTAAACAAAACGGCCAGTTTACACCAGGTCATGTGGGGAAACCAGTGGAGCAGACAGTGTTTGGATGTAAAAGTGTGTCTTTGAGTATGGCAGCATGAATCTGTGCAACAAATAACACGTTATCTTGTCCTTGTTTTCCAGTCATTAATATTCATTGTTTTTTGATACTTGTATATTAATTGTAAAGTATGCTTACTAACACTAATATGTTGTGTATACATAATATATATAATAAAAGTAAATGTTTAATATATGTGCGTTTATAAATAAGAATATATATATATATAAGCATGTGTGTCTATATATAAATATAAATGTGTACAGAATTGTCCACAGATTTTGCTCCTTAATGATTATACCCACCCACAGAATTTAACATTGCAAAAGATATACGATTAATGCTTAAGATGCTTAAGCACAGCCTGTATTCTTACACATGCGTTTAATGCGTGTTCTTTCCTGCGCTCAGGTGCGATCACCAGCTACGGTCTGTGGATGGACGGCACGCTGGTGCAGAACTCCTCCCTGATGAGCTTCGAGGTTGGAGATCTGTCCCCGTGGAGCCTCCATGGGTTCCGGGTGCAGGCCTGCACAGCTCAGGGCTGCGCTCTGGGGCCTCTGGTGAGAATCCACCGCATTTACATTATGTTAATTCCTCCTCTGCGTGTCAGATGGCAGCTCAACATCATAAAGGTGATCGATTCACTCTGTTCAATAAAGCACCTTCTGCTCACGCTTGACATTTGGTATAAATGCCACTCTGGGCTGGTTACTGCTTTGATGGGCCATATTTGGGCATTTTTCCAATATGTGTGCAATATTTAGTCAAATGGCTGGTTTTGCCGACACAGCAAAAGTTAGAGCGGAGGTTTGAGCTGTTGTTGCGACGCCGGGCTGAAAAGTATCGGATCGTTTAGTGGACAGATGGTGAGGGAAAAGTGCAGGCTGTGAATTTTTATTTTTCCATTCTTGTCTTTTATTAAAATAATGCCCCTTCATGCTGTCTCTTAAGTGTGGATTTATGAGGGATTGGACATAGACTTTCTAGACTTTTTGTTTTCTGAAGTCTTTTTAAGTTAGTTGCACTAGGACTGAAGTTGAAA
>JBAJNP010007634.1:0-22082 GCA_036877545.1 Yasuhikotakia modesta | reverse complement strand
TATATATGTGGATATATACAATGTATATACATATACATTCTATATGTGATTGTATATGTCTCACCATCATTGCCCTGGCTTCCTTCTCTCTTCAGCATCTGAACGGCACCAACATACTTCTTCAACTGGACCTTCAAAACTTCATTCTCTCTACAAAACAAACACAACTGAGACTCAATAAGACATTAATGCACACAGCTGTTACAACTAACTTTAAGATTTGATATCCTAAAACGAAACCAAACAAATTGTTTCTTGTAAACAGGGAGAAACACAGAAATCCGACACTGACATTTAAAGTCCACATACATGCACTCTACGAACAGGAGACCCCCATAGACAGTCCCCACAGAATTCAATTCCACGAAGCGTTCAACACAGTGGGTTTAATAAGCGTGTTGAGGGAAGCGATATGTGTGTGCACACGCATACACGAGCCTGAATCCTGGTTTACTGCTGGTTTGGGAAAATCTATCGGAATCAATCCAGGTAAAAAGCATTTGTTCCTATTCCTCCAGGAGGAGTTTTGTGACGTTCGTTTTATACCCTTTGCTAGTCAGAGAGAATACAGGGGCTTCGCAAGGTGCCTGGTAGCCTCTCAAAGGAAAAGACCGGGTCATTTTTCGCACCGGCGAGCTCCGCTAGGCTAGGCGGCGGTTTAATTAAAAGTTAATAAGTGACGGCTTCTCCGCGGGGAGAACTCCACAAGACCGCCTTGATCTTCTGCTGCCCCTGCGGGACGCGCCGCGGTACCCGCACATGCTAGTCCATTCATATTAGCAAAGTAACAACAAGCGCAAGAGGGGATCGCAGCTTTTGGATTCTCCAAATGTGACTCCATTAGTGTAACTGGATCACAGATAAAGTATAAAAAAATACAAAAAATAAATGTTCATGTGACCCGTTTAAACGCAGCACATTACAGTATGTTAGAAGGAACATGTTGACACAAACAGGCCCTGACAGACTCTATTTTAGTACTTTACCTCAGTTTGTTTCCAGAAGATGTTAATAAGCATTTAAGTGAGGCATTGGGACAAGCTTAAAAGACAATGAAAGATATGTCAGTACTGTCTGACAAACACACAAAACCTATACGACACTTGAAGATGCCTAATAGTCTAATATTCGTTTCTTAACAAGTTCCAAACAGCTGCTATTAGAACAAGCTGCACACACACACATATACCCTATACACTATATATATATATATATATATATATATATGTGCGTGTATATGTCTGTATGTGGACATATACAATGTATATACGTATACATTGTATGTATACGTACTAGTTCCAAAGACCTGCTATTTAAACAAGCTGCAAACGCTGGACTATCTACAAAACCCGGATGTGTGATCCACTAGCCGGATCTGCATTTCTTTCACAGGCACATTTTTTCAGACCCAACAGCTTAAGTTATAAACCATTATTATCATTTTACAAACTGTGGAAAACAGAGACACTGGGATATTATATATAATAGATTTTTGTCCGGTTTCCGGATGCCTCATACAATCTGAAATACAAAACGGTTCGGGGTACGACACAACGCCCGGTGGCGCTAACAGACACATATCTGATGCGACTTCAAAGCGAGGCTAGTTCGGTGTCGGTTAGTCTGATGACTAGCGGCCTGATGAAGAGTAAGTGGAGGGATTCACCATCCAGTCACGGTGCAGATGTCAACAACGTGCTAGCGAGCGCGATCTCTCGCCGTAATCCTCTCTCTGACACGGCACTATCCTGACAACTCTGCCTTCTGCTCTCAGCTGCTGTCCTCCTACTGAGCTAAATTAATTTGTTCATTTTCTCCCCACATTATCCCCCTGAGGAAGCGCTACGTTACAGCTGATGAAATGCTAGCAAAAGCAAAATGCCTCTCCCAATAATCCAACAGCACTTCAGGAGGACAAAAACCGGCAGCTCCGCCGCCTTCGGTGAATTAGCGCGCTAGTCGGAGGGTGGCGATCCCACGAGTTCACGCTGGACTTCAAGGTTGAAGACTGAGGTTGACTAGAAAAACAACTGACAAACATTTGAAACATTTGGTTTTCTTTAGCCAATATGTTAGAAAACAGAAATTCACCACACGAAACACAAACCATATTCATCCCAGCTGCATTTGTTAGTCATTTTTAATGGTTTGCTAACATTAGCATATACCGAATGTTGTTAGGTTCTACCAAAATGGACTTTGTTATGGGTTTGCTATTCTAAATAGGTAAACGTTACTTACACAAGCACCATCTATCTAGTTTCTGCTGTCGGAACAAACACGCAAACCCTTTCAACTCCACATCCCTACGTCTATTTCTGATCATCCGGTTGGCTTTCTGTTGACACCGAGTATTTTGGCCGTTTGCTGTATGGATCCCTCACTTCTTAAATACCGGCTACTCAAGGCGGAATCAATGGAGCTAAACCCCTGATCACGTCTTGCAGGTGCTTTCGCTCCGCACAGCCTCGCCGAGCGTTTCCAAACCTTATTTTTAGCCTCTATTGACTGAGCCAGATTAGGTTTGAATTAGAGAAACCGGTCAGACGCTCAACTATTTAGCTTGCGAGACAAAAAAAAACACAGATAGCGATGCACATGCGGGGCCACGAGCAGCGACGGTCGATGAACGATTACGCATTTGATGTTGCTCGTAATTAAGCTAAACATTATCTAAAATGCTTGTGGTGGATAAATGCAAGGTGGGGTACAAGTAGTTCACAACACTGACGGTCTATAAACCAAATTAGCCAGCTGAGATTCGATTGCGCCACGAACGAATTATTCGCTTCTATTGAACCTTGTTTTGAAAGCCTTAGAGCTTCGCAACTTGAAGTGAATCTGATTCACGGATCAATATTCAGCCTTGTTTCTGTTTTCACAGATATGCGGGTGAAATAATTGCGTCAACACGCAGTTTCCAATAAGTTTGTTGGGCAACATTTTACGGAACCGCCAAACTGAGACACGTAGACCAGACCGGGAGAATACATAGATTAAATTGTGGACAGTTGATGCCAAAGTCCCAAGTTCTCTTTGGTTTAGCGGACGTTTCTGACTACCTCATGAGCGCCTGGACTTTGGCTTTGTGTCTCTCCTCCAGCTCGGCCAGTCGGTTCTTCAGGCTGTCGACTTCCTGTCGGAGACCAGCAGAGTGCTC
Organism: Yasuhikotakia modesta; assembly: GCA_036877545.1. Lineage (NCBI taxonomy): Eukaryota > Metazoa > Chordata > Actinopteri > Cypriniformes > Botiidae > Yasuhikotakia > Yasuhikotakia modesta. The sequence continues at coordinate 18,922 of JBAJNP010007634.1, read as the reverse complement.
CATCTCTCCGTCCAGGAGACTGCGCAGAGACCTTGAGCAACGACAACAGTAACACGCTCTCAGGTCTGAACCAGTTTCCATTAGTCTCATTTAATGACTGCTAGCACGCTGGTATAATTACTCAGCTGCACATTATTAGCTATGCAAATTATACTTTTCGTGAATAGAGGAAACTGTTATGTTACCAAAATTTGGGACGTGTCAAAACATGATGTAGAATCTCCATGAGCGTGATTTAAACGTCACATTTAAATAGACAAAATGTATTAGATACAAATATATACGATTCGTAAATGCCACAATTGTATATAAGTATTAGTTTGCAGGTAACAGGGTGGCGGGTTAAGTTAACTGTGGTGACTAGTTTGCGAACACAGTATAGAAAATTTAAAGAAAACATGTCGAAAAACAAACATACCCCAAAACATGCAAAGAACTTGAGAAAATAATAAGCAATAAATATCACTTACGTGTTTTGCTCTGTGAGGTCGTCTTTTCTGTTCATCATGGCCACGATGGCTTGCCGTAGTTCCGCTGTGCAAAAGAAAATTGTGTTACAAACATGAGAAAACCAACTGGAATTAAAAATGGCCTTTATCTTTTACCTGACCACAATATCTCAGGGAGATTTAGCGTCCCATACGGACCCCTCACCATTCTTTCGAAGGTTTACGGTTTTATACTGCTAACATTTTCATTTGTGTTGCACCACGGATTTAATAAACGACGATGTGAGGCTTAAATACCAGCACAACATTCATTTCTTCAAAGTGAAGATGAAAAATGGCAACACATTTATTAACAGCCAAATAAAGTGCAGATTAAGTCTCAAAACACATGAATTTGCGACCATATCTAGTCACGGTGGGTAAGACAACTTAGCTTCAAACATGGCAGCGCTTGGAACCGGCTAAACCCTGAAGAGCTAAGAAGAAGTTGAGTAACCTGGCTATAGATAACCTTGCTAACCTCAACAACACGCTTCTGAAAGACAAAACCTGGACTTCCATATCACTCCACTATCATTTAATGAATCTGAGAGGAACCCGAGTCTCGGTCGGCGCCGTCTATATAAACCCGATCGGCCCGGTTCACAATTCTCCAGCTTGAAGCATCTCGGACGTCTGCGTTGTTTCTTTGATGGGCTACAGCGCTCGTGTCTTTGAGGAGCGATACGCCTCGTCTGTCGTTCTTTCGCGGTTCTTGAAAAGTTTATCAGGCCGTTGGAGATCAATTGTGTGTGTGTAACCCTGACAGAAACCCAGCAAAAACAACTACAAGAGCAAAACTTTGAAATCCTTCCCAGCATGAAGGTTCAGAGATTATAGTGCGAGACATCTATAATAAACGTGAAGCAAATTACAGTGCGATACTTGCTAAGAGATTCCAGCTACACTAACCTGGTCATCGTCTGATCAACAGAGGAATGGTAACAAACCAGTGAAATCTCTCCAACGTTACTTTCAAATCCTTGAAACATGTCATTTCTGTGCCGTTTTTTCACAAACACTGCCCCAGTATCCAGTATTTTGACCTTGAATTAAACCAACATCTTTAGTTTTCTGAAATTGCCACTCCAGGAAGGGTATTTGGAAAAACAGACTCAACTCAAAAAGCTGTCTACCATATTGTGAACCAATTTTAATTCTGCACTAATTTCTTTAATTGTATTTTGGAAACCTTATCGTTTTCCAGCCCCAAAGGTAACGTCTGTCGTAACCGGAATTAAAAAGCAATTAATAGGTTAATAAGTCATACTGAGGAAGGCTCTTTTGATCCGAAATTAAATTTTACTCATTTGGTTTTCGGAGCAGAGGCAGGTTTTGGCATTCTGCCCGAAACGCTTTCTCTTTTCATCTGTATTTTTGAAAGCCGAAGTATAACCGGATCAGTCGTTTGCAGATCCATCTCAAAGTTGTGTTTGTGTCCAGACAAAAGACTGAGAGAAAGAGAGAGAGAGAGAAAGAGAGAGAGAGACTGTGAGAGAGAGAGAGACACAGAGAGAAAGTGAGAGAGAGACAGAGAGAAAGCGAGAGAGAGACGCAGGGAGAAAGCGAGAGAGACAGAGGGAGGGCGAGAGAGAGAGAGAGAGAGAAATAAAGAGAGAGAGAGAGAGAGAGAGAGAGACAGACAGAGGGAGAGAGAAAGAGAGAGGGAGAGAGGTGATATCTGAAGCAACAGTGCCCTCAACTGGAAAATTCAGGATGCAGGAAACAAGATTTTGGAAACAAAACCCACAACAAAAGGAGCGACGCGTTCTTCAGTTTTACACAACTGTGAAGACCAGCAGGGCAAATAAACATCTTGTTCTTTATCCTAACATCCATTTTCAAGGTCTTTTATAAAGTAAGAGTCCCATGGCCAACATTTCAATGGTGATTTAAATCACATTTGCACCAAATCACCAGAGCTGCACTCAAAACAATTACCTCAATTCACACCATCTGTTCAATATCTTACAGCCTTCAATTCTTCTCAAATACACAATGATCTACACAAAAACTATACATAACAGTCAATCAAACTTTCCTCAATATCCATACACCGTTTTGCCCTATTGGAACACATATAACAGCTTTAGTAAGGCCACCGATTGGTTATAAAAAAAACAGGAGAACCAATGAAAGGCCACTGTCAGGACAAGAGCAGCGTGAAGATTTTTCACAATATTGTCTTGCGTTTACATGACAGGAACAACCTGAGAGTACATCAGGACCCAGTTAAGTCCAAGCAAAACGCTGCAAGGCGCAAACAAAAGGACTTTTGGGAAAATATTCCCAAAGTTGACTTACCAACAGTCATGGACTCGGGAAGTCCAGGGGTGGGCAGACCACCGGACACAGGGGAGGGCTGTTGCGGAGAGCCGGGCTCCATACTGATGTACCCAAAACATGATAAACAGGCATCACAAAAATACTCTACTGACAGTAATCTTATTAAACTGTGATCATTTTTACATCAGTTACCTAAACTGAAGTTGGTTTGTTTTCTCAGCTGTTGAGCTGAAAATCTCCTTCTGTCCATGAAATTCCACATTCTCCACCGAACTACCAGCTGAAATACAGAAATAGCAAATTTATCATTACCGATATTAACATCACACTTCATTTAGCATAATATGTTAACAGCCAATTGCTAAATTAAAAACAACAGCCAATCGCTTTCCAGGCATTGTTTAAGACAACGCCATTCGTCCTGGCTTGAATTTGGTACATAACGCCCATTTTTGTTTACAAACCAATCAACCGCAGATGGGTAAACCCAAGCTCCGCCTACTTTGTCATCCAATTTTGTTCAATACCTAAAAACGAATGACACTGCACATAAAAATAAGTTTTCATTTGAGTTTTCATCCACCAATCAGAAGACATACGCTGCCTTTAAAAACGGCTATGGCCTTGACAGCGACTCTCTGCTGACAGGGCAGTGAACACTAGACAGGGTGCGACTGACAGAGATTAGTGTGTGTGAGGCTGTTAGTCCGACCTTGTGTGTAGGGCTCAGTGGAGGCCACAGGTATGAAGACATGTGAGCCATCGTTTTCGGTGTCACCTATGATCTGTCGTGGACTCCATGTGGAGACACTGGACAAACTGCCCACAATCATCCTAAAAAGAAAGTTACACTAACATTTATTATGCATTTTATCCAAAGCAACTTACAGTGAGAATCGATGAGAATCGAACCCACAACCAATTGAGAACAAAATGATTTCATTTCCGTTGGTCCATTGTTCATCTCAACAACTTCAGGTCATCGCCATTTTCCTGATCTTTCAATAGCGTTTGATGTTCTATGAAAGCAACTTTCGGTTCAAATTTCCTCCCCAAGTGGAAAACCGACATAGAAAGTAGGCTGCAAAAACAGCCCGTTCTGAAATCATCGGTTTCTGTTGTCGTAAACCCTTAAAACATGAACATTTAACCACATCGGTGACACCTACTCAAAGTTCAGAAACTTAATCCTCTCCCGGGCGCACGGTTACATAAGCAGATCAGATAATATCGTTTCTAAATACCTTGCGCTTTCATAGCCGCTAATCTTTCTGAAAAATCGAACCATTAGGGAAATGTTTATTTTTACTGGCGTTGCTAATTAGCTCAGTCTGACCTTAACAGATGGATCGAAGCCTTATGGCGGATTGTTTTGTGATCCTGTCAGTTTGACGCAGACTTTGCAAAAGCCTGTTTTCAAGTTAAAATCTACGTTAGCAAATCTGTATCCCAGGTGCGACAATGACGTTTTTGTGTGGGGTGGGGTGTTAAAGGCACAGGACTAAGAATATGATATTAACTTACCCCTTAAATTACAACAACATTCTTAGATTAATGCAATAATGGTATAAACTCACCGCTCCCCATTCCCATGATCCTCTTGGGTCTCTAGTCTGTTCTTCCCATAAATATCGTCCTCTTCCTCCTCTTCATTATCAATGCTCTTGGTATCAGGCAGGACTCCGTTCTGAGGAGGCGTTTCGGCCCAGCTCACAATCCCTGGCTCGCTCAGCCCATTCTGAGGGGGAGAAACGGAGTCCGGAGGGTCCAGAACCTCCTCAGAACTCACGCGACTCCTTCTGAGGCTCCTCACCAAGTCCTCGCCCGCCTCGTCGTCGTCTTCCGCTCCCACGTCCAAGTCATCGTCGAAGGAGATGATGTGAGTTATCTTCTTCTTACGCCTGCGCTCCTTCTTCAGACCAGAATCTAAAATACATAATTAACCACATCCTTCCTGGACCACTAAAAGAATGACGAAAAGAGTTTAGCTCCAACCTTCAAGCGGTCCCTCAACACTGATTGGCTGTTTCGTTTAGGTGCTTAAAATGACTAAACCCTAAAACTAAATTTTGTCCATCGTTGACTCACCGTTGTGTCATTCCAAACCTGTATGACTTTTGTGGAAGACAAAAGAAGATATTTTAAGAAGTGTCTCAGTGGTTCTGTGTCCATACAATGGAGGTCAATGGACGCCACTGTTGTTTGGTTCCCAACGTACTTCAAAATATCCTACAGGTCCTAAAATATCCATATCCTAAGTCCTACAGGTTTGTAATGAGGTGATGCATAATGGATGAATTTTCATTTTTGGGTGAACTTTTGCTTAATTAAGGTTAAGAGCCACAAAATCTGTCACATGTAATGCATGTCTGTACCTGCGGAGGTGCTGCGGGGCAAGACGGGCAGCGGGTCCGACTGAGCATCCGCCCGAGGGATGAAACCAGGAACCACCGCGGTGGCGGTGCCGATCTCCCGCAGGAGTGTGCTCACGCCCTGGGCAGACTCCTTCCACAAACTGCTCATGCCCTGTGTGGACTCCTTGAGGAGGTGGGACACGGACGGCCCCCCGCGAATCTGTCCGTTCAGGTCCGTGTTGTCAATGTTGATGGCGAACAAGATGGAATTGAGCCCTGCTTAAACATACTCAGAATTTACAGCTATACGTTTATATGCAGCTATACATTTACATGCAGCTACATGTTTACATGCAGCTATACGTTTACATATATACAAACGCCACAGGAGGGCTTGTATTCTAAAGCATTATGGGTAAAACTTTATTATAAAGATTGTATTCATTTACATTAGTTGCATTGGCTACCATTATCAAACACTGACTCCTATATAATCTATCGTTTGTTTAAAAGACATATTTCAATCTAAAGTCTCAACTGCTGACATTAGCAAACTAACATGAACAACTGTTTATTAAACAATTAACAGTAATAACAAGTAATAATTCACGTTAACTATTATTAATGTTAACAAACATATTGTTTATAATAACTTATATTCATGCCTGGCACTGAAATATTAGTTCTGGATCAACGTTCAGAATTACTCCAGCTAGTTACTGTAATTAAACCACCAGCGTGCAACAGATGGGGGCAATAACAACGGGTGGGCTTCAAAACGCAACAGCCAAGTTACTCTCACCCGCAGCCATTGTAGGCAGCATGCTAGCTCTCTCCTCGTCTAGGACGAAAGCCCAGTCTTCATAGAAGGCACTACATCATAAAAACATTCATGAGAAGATTCACGGAAAAGACAAAAGGGTGACATCACGAGGTTCGTACCTGAGACGGGCCCGGTCAGCCAGCAACATGTGAAGGTATCGCTCCAGCGAGTGTTCGTTCAGGGCGCAGCGAAGCCACGCCCTCCCCCGGCCCGGTTCTGAGGTGATGTTCCTCAGAGAGTAAAATCGCTGCAGCTCGTGACGGTTTAGATGTTCCTTCACGTAAAACCAGAAGGTCAGTTCTGAAACGCACACAGAACAACACAAACCGGGTTTGAAGGGGGTTTCATAACGGCCTACTTAGGTCACTTCCTGGACCACTAAAAGAATGATGAAAAGAAATGATTTTTAAATGTTAGAATAACAAAGAGAAAGAGAGTTACAGGGGTAGAGGGAACTAGGTATTAAACTACAGACTAAGGTTTGAGACTTTCAGAACCAGGTCTGGGTTGTTGTTTGCATTTGGAGGTTCTGGTCTGATGGTTGCAGGTTCCAGCAGTCATGCATGTCTGGGCTTACAGGTTCAGATTAGTGGTTAAAGGTTTGAGCTGCTATTGAAAAGCTGTGGGTTCAGATATTAAAGAATGAACTGCAATAATGCCTCATATTCCATGTATTTTATAACTTGCTACTTATTTTTATACTTATTGTGCAACAATGCAAACCGCAAAAAAAAAATCAACAAAAATCTCTACCTAAAATTCAGCAAAATGGCTGAACCCAAATTACTAATGTATCCTTTTCAAAACATTAGATTAGCAATTTTGATTTCTCAATCCAACCATCTCTGCCCTTAGCGTTGCTGAAATATAAATGGCCGCTATACCTGAAAAACAGAGAAAATACTGCAAGAAAATTTCACACGAAAAAGATAAAAGCACCTGTAAGAGGATTTAAAATAGCACAAACTCATTCAGCCGCGAATCTCAGGTTTGTTTCAGAACGACTTTTCATGAGTTTATGAAGCACCTTAATGACACTGAAAAAACCAAACAACCTTGTGACATTCAAATAGCACGACTATCGTTTCACTCCACAAAAGTTTAAAGCACTTTCATTCGTGGTGTCATTCTTCGCTCCGCTGGCAATTTTAAACGGCTGAAACCGCAGCAGGTGCGGGCCTAACCTCAAAAAAACCTTATTTCTCATTTTTGCTGTTTAAAAAGGACTCGTTGCATAACCATCTGGTTTCAGAAGCGATATGAGCACCTGGTTTTCCTGTATGAGCGCTCATGAGCATCTGTTTCCTCTACGGACGAGGCGGAAGGCCGCTTGTGTTCCTTGTTACTAGGGAAATCTCAGAGGCGAAATCTCTTGTGAGAAAGAACTAAACTCATTAGCCGGGGTGGCGGGTTCGTTGTATGAAAAACAGCAGATCGTCTTTGGCAAACTGCCGATGCTATTAATCCGAGTGCTGTTGTTGTAAAGTTAAATAACTGAATTAAAACCGTTACTGTACCTGCTTCGGTTTTACTGCTAAATCCGGCAGCTTGTTTTAGGGCGGCTGCCGTAAGAGCCAGCCCACGACTTTTCCTCAATCCATGTTGAAGAACGGCCTCAAATTGAGCACACAGGCATATGACTCTGTGGTCCGGTAAAAAAAACACGTTTTAATCAATAAAAATCAATAAATTAGGATCCTTCAGAGGCTCTATGAGTTACCTCCAAATTCTACCTGGAAATTCATAATACAGAAAATCTAAGGCATCGTTATTAATATTTATTTTAATAATATTTTCTGACCTGCTATCAGAATCGGATGCAATCTCTTTCCTCCCACCGAAGCGGATTTGGCACTGAGGAGGAAAACAAACGTTTTGTGCGATGATCACACATTTATACACATTAACAGTTTAAAACCCACAGACTTATAAAACAACGGCATTTAAAATAAAACGTCACGCGGATCACAGGGTGGGATGTACCGTTGCTGTGATTATAAAAGGCATCAAAATACGAAAAATAGGGTTTTATATTTGCTAATAGTAACAGACTAATATATCAAATTAATAAATGAGGCAAAGTTATTTATCAACGGTTTATAAAAGTTGTTTATAAACATTGAGATTATTAATATATGTGTTTGTGTGTGTGTGTGTGTGTGTGTGTGTGTGTGTGTGTGTGTGTGTGTGTGTGTGTGAAACACAAATCAAACACAAAATACATTGCAATAATTCTTGCACAAACAATTCAATGCATTTCTGCAGATTTGTATAGATCTGACTTGTCAAAAATATAATGCATGCATTGCAATCAAACAAACAACCTTCATCTCCAATCATATCCATCCCTTCATCTACTAAAACTGTTTCCTGTTAACAAACGATTGAAGCCACCATACCTGTTTAACTGCATCTAAGAGTCTCTCCAACAATTTCTGTCTTTTCAGGTCATTTTGTTGCGTGCCTGTTGGGTAAAATGTCCTGTTATATCACTGCACACCCAGTCTTACAACAATAAACGCATAAAACACCAATGATTAACAATGTCAACCGTATAGATGCATAACATCTATATAGTCAAATGTGCCAAACTTACTTATGAGGCCAAATACAGACCGCAGATCTCATGCCAACGTTTTAAATGCACTTATTTCACTATGAAACACTCAAAGCATCGCATGTTAACGACGCACTGATGCTTAATGTAAAGACTCGAACCACTTTAGTATTGAACTATACCACCCGATTTGCAACTCACCGTTCATTCTGAATATCCAGATATAACGGAGATCGACTTAACATACGGCATGAATCCGTCCCCAAAACGTCCCAAATTAATCCCAGTTTGTGTTGTTTGGTAAAACTGTTACCATTGTGGCTCGATCCTGATAGTTTTGATTTTACTGTCGCACGAAACAGTGACGTGACAGCGCGCGACCGGGCCTAACGACCGAGACCGGCACTTTAAACCACCCGGAGTCGGTGTTTTATACGGTAACCATCGCTTGTCATCGCAGTGTCCGCCTGTCCAGTCTCAGTTTAACTAGCACTGTAAGGTTTAACCAGCTAACCGGCTAACTTAGCATCGCTAACGCCACGAGCGTCACGTGACACGCCCGAGCGTCACGTGACACAAACAGCGTCACGTGGGAAAGTACCGACGACACGAAATAAATCAAAAATAATAAAATACTAATATTAATAAATTAATAACACACGAAATGACTTGATGATAACCAAGGATGGATGCATGTCCAGTCAAGTTTGTGTATTTATTACATACATTTAGCTTCCAATTAAAGAAGGTTTTAATTTAATCGACGTGAATAAATTACAAAATGACATTTTCTTTCGTTAGAAAAGGAAACAAAGTCCTAAAATAAAATGTACAATAACTGAAAATGTATGTTTCAATGCATCTAACTAACATGCCACAAGCTACAGTAGTTAACTAGTTAACTAACTAGTTCAGTTCATTAGACAACAACAATGTGTCCAAACTTAGTGAATCCAGCATTACATTTAAGTTCCAGTGGTTCCCATAACCTCAGAATTGAGTTCCTGAGTTCCTGAGTTCCATCCAACTAATGTCGTCTCTTCCCTATATAACAGGTGTGCAATAATAACCCTGAACTGTCTTTGTGGTAACCAAGAGGGTGGTCCCTTCCTCTGTGGAGGGTAGCGGGAGGCTGGAGTTGTAGTGGTCCAGTTGGTCCAGTCTTTTGTCACGCATATCTTCACCCGGGTCTTCAGATTGCTGGGTGATATCCGAGCTGTTCTCACTCACGGACATCTTTTGTCCTCCACCTATTACTGTGTGATATTTCATTGACTTCATGAGGATTTCAGTGGCACACATTCACAATCAATGTCACTGTTTTGTCACTACGCCTGGTACAGATTTGGTTTATACGTAGGTTTAATGCATAAATGATGTGTAAATATATGTATTTACAGTCCAAATGTTTTGAAAATTCAAAGTAGGATAAGAATAAATGCATATTCTTAATACAATTTCTTGGCTTTCAAAATGTGGATAAAGCGGCCATTTTTATTAAGATACCTTGTTTGATGAGGATGGGCCTACAGGTTTTTCTGCGTATAACTTGTAGAATAATGGTGAGGGCCACGAAAGCTCCCAGGAACACGAAAAATACGATCAAAATGTAATGTACGTTTTGATTCTTTTCAGCTTCGTTTTCCGGTACTGAAAAAACACAGTGACACTCTTAAAAAAAAGCCTGAAAGCATTTTATAAGACCCTGTAAATTCCCTGTGCAATTCCCGAATGCACGTGGGAATGCACAACAAAAACATCTACCGACAGTTCATATGTGAATCTACGACTTTATGAATGTCAGACATTAAAACAGCACTTACTTGAGCTGCAATATCTTGTGCAAGTGTTCGGAGGCGAGTTGCATCTAATAGAACAAGGTTGACAGTCCTCAAGAAGTCCGTCGTAATAATAATTTTTGGCACATTTTCCCTCAACTTGAAAAATAACGTACGACAGCAGCCATATATAGAGATTCATGTTTCACGGGGGTGTTGGGAAACCACTGAGATTACACATCAGGAAATATTATATAAGGCCCATATGTAAATATGGCATAAGAAAGGGGATTTCCCTAAACTATCAACACTTTTGTCTTTAAACACTGAGGTAAGTTTAAATGATAGACACATCTGTGCGTGACTAAAATGTGACTCTCATTCATTACTTAAAATTTTCCCAAAAGCACATTTTTTCAGGTGTGTCTGTAGCTGTTGTTTGTTTAAATGTACTATTAACAATGTCCACGTAAATGTCTGAGAAGAATTCTGTCATTTGTTTGTCATTTGGTTCGAAATGATTTGTTTCACAATGTTTAAATACATGTTTGGTTTGTTTTATCGTTGTGAAGTAAAAATGGCATTTAATTCCTATATGAAATGGTGCAATACTGTTTGTCGTTTTTGTCTTTGTTTTCGTCACACTGTTAAAACTACAACATGAATTGTGTCAACAAAAATGACAAAAGTTTGTTTGTAGCAAATAAATTGTTGGCTGCAGTGGAAATGAACTGAGATATTTGTGTCAACGAATATTACTACAATAAACATAAAATTTGTTTATTTCATTGTTTGTTTAGATATAGTTAAAATGTTTTGATAAATTGTCATTTTAAGACTAAAAGTCTAGACATTGGCTAAACAATAAAACAAACAAAATTGAAATTCGAAGAGTAACAAAAATAAATTATGAATGCAAGTTAAAATTGTTTTCAAAACAGTCCAGAAAACAAAAGTTGAAATAAACCTTTGAATCATTTTGGTAGTTGAATAAACAGCTACATACAAAACTTAATCTGAATCTTTGTTTGTCCACAAAAACAAACAAATAATAATAAAAATAATTCAGTTTCTTACTTAAAAAAACATTACAAATTACAAAAAGTTGGTGCATAAACAGCAAAGCTTTCCTTATTACTTGAGTTGGGTTATAAACACAACAGGCAGTATTATAAACAAAATCAATAACATGTATGTTTATACATAAATGTGATTGAAAACACTGATAACATTGGAAATCAATGTGCATTTATTTGCATCAAATGCATTGATTTAAATGCAAATTCTTTCTCAGGCAAAGTGCAAACAGCTGAAGGCCTCCTGTTGAAACAGAGACTATATTACAAGTCAAATCAGACATTCACATTAAATGTTGAGCAAAGTTTGCTGTGCATGTGCAAAAGATCACATTAAAATCTCTGCCCTGGCCAATCAAAGCCTTGTAAAACTATGGCGGCTATGAATGATTAACAGGAACACACGTTGCAGGACCATTTGATATAATGATACAAGATCATTTAGTTTTATTGTGAAATGCAATCAGTCTCCAGTTTTTGTTTCCTGTGTTATATCACTAAAGGATTTCTGTTCAGGTTGTTGGTCACCCCAGATGTTTGCGTATTCAGATAAGAACTCATGACAATTGTGACCGTTTGGTCCGTCCTGGATCTTTTTGCCTGAGGAAAATGTGTGTTGATTCGTCCGTTTCTCTTGAAGGAATTTCTCAGTCCTTTGGAGAGACTGCTGGAGACTTTCCGCATAACTCCAGAAATTCCTTTGGTGCTTCGGTACAGCGCAATGTCATCTTCCAGCTCCTCCGGCGGAACTTCGATATTCCCGGTGTACCAAAACACCCACCAGATGAGACTCAGGAAAATGATCACGGCTCCAGCGTAAATTAAAAAGTCATGGAAGAAGACTTCCCAAAACACTCCGGTGAGGAGAACGAAGAGTCCAAAAACATCATGGAAAACAGCGAACCAAAATGCGCATTTACAACGGCCAATTCCAGGATGTTTTTTCTCCATGACGCCAAACGCATGCGGTATCCTTGTCCACCAAACATCAGCGACTGCAGCTCACACATTCAGAGACACACATCATGAGAAAACCAAAGCCTGTACTGTGGTATAATCGTGACGTTCACCTGTGTGGATGTTCAAAGTACAATGGAGTGAATAAACTTTGTGGCAGGACATACCATGCGTTTATCTTGACAGATATGGTATCAGAAATGTGTCCTTGTCTGAGAACCAATAAAAACGTGAGCAATATTGTATTTATAGTAAGGCAAAAATTCAAGTTTGCATACTTACACATTGACATACAGTATGCAAGATTATATTTAAAATAAGAGTGTTTATGCGTATATGTACATCACACACACACTCACACACACACGCTCTTACTCTCACACACACACTCACATTCCATATTCAATCAAAAATAAGTAAAAAAGTCACAAAAAGCATTAGATTAATAATAATTTTAATATTCATATTAATATGACAGACAAAATCTTTCCTAAATGAAATTCATGTGTACAATAAATGACAACAGCAAACAGGATTAGAAAGTTATGAATCAATCGCATTTCTGTTTTCATTAGCCTCTAGTTTTGTTTTTCAGACCTCGTGCTTTGAACTTCCGTGTTTTCTTGGGCGTTTTTTTGTCATTTTTGTTCGTTTTTTGTCCGAAGGCAGGTTTGGGTACGTTTATCAATCCTTTTTTGGCTACGTCCTAAAAATCAAACAAACAAACACAGAATTCTGTTATTTAAAATAATTCACAACCTATTTAAAATGCATGCAAGACTATCACAATATTTACAGCTTTTCTAGAATAAAAGAAACTATTTGAAACAACTGACATTCTTATAAGTGTGTGAGGCAGATTATTTGAACACAGTCTTGCGTGAGACGGACACACATCACTCACCGTCTGTTTAAACTTTTTGTTTGGCATCTTAATCGTTGCACGTTGAGGAATTTCCTCTTCTTCACTCTCTCTCTCTCCGGCCTCGTCCTCTGGTGTCTCCGCTTGCTCAGTTTCTCTCGTCCTCTTCTGTGCTTCCTGAACATAAAAAACAGTTGCTTTTTATTTTTTCATTTCACCAAAACTCTCAGATGAATGTTTTGAGCTTCACCTTTGAGGCGATACTTTTTTTAATTTCCTGCACCAGCGTGAGGTGGCTGAGGTCAGAGGTATAGACAGGCAGCGCCGCCGAGTTCAGAGTTTTCATGTGAATGATTTTTATGTTTTGTCCTTTCTGTAAGAGAGTAAATTAACCCCATAAACTGAAACGCAAGTATTTGGTAAAATGAGCGAGTGATGCGCTTACCATCTGAATGTTTGTGAAGATGGTGGACGCTGCCGTAACAACGTTCTCCGTGATCTCATCTGCCGTCATGCCAGTATGCGCCACGCGTACCATGCTGCAATCAAACGGTTGGAAAACGTTGCAGAAATGTTAAAAACATTGTGTGTCAAAGCTTGACATGAACAAAGAAACTCATGCGGTTGTGATGGAGTGGAAAATGATTCGCTAACGTTCTACCATCACAGCAAACCAAGAAAATTCGTACCAACAAGAGCCTTTTTTAGACACAGAGAGGGTGGTTCCCTGTACGAGACGTTCTATGTCTCTTGCCAGATGTTTGCTCTCTAAATCCACCGACAGAGGATTCCTGAAACAGAGAAGTGACTATAAATGTATCACTCACAATAGTTGCAACTACTCTATATTGTGCACCAACATGTCATTGTAAAATCCTTGTTTTGTCTCTTACTTCTTCCGTTCGTAGAAATGCTTCCCGATTTGCGAGGGTAACCGGCTCTGAATTCGGGCGTCTGCGAGGAACAAGTCGAAGTTTCCCAGAAGTCGTCTCTTGGCTTCAAACTCCTTGTATTCGGTCATTAACTGCCTGAACGGAATCACCTACAAACAAGTTACTATTTAAGACTTCAAGTCCTGGATAACCGATTGCACCTTGAAGAATTAAACCGAAAGTATACCTCCAAGAAATCTTGCACCCCTCGCTCCTTCAGCAACCTTTTGTAGAACCTCTCCGTCTGTTCGGATGTCATGTTGGGCTCATCTCTGGTGAACAAACAGACCTCACCCGACTCCGTCCTCAGCCCGTTGGGTAAAGAACTGGCAGCCGTAACAACGCAACACTTATTAAAAATAAACACATTGAGCATCGTGAAATGTTTGCATGTCAAACTTACATGCGGATGGTTTGATTTTTACTGGGAATTCTGCATAATGTAAACAGAAGGGAGATGGGTTGAAACTCAGTCTTCTCAAGCTTCTGAGATGAAGATGTGCTTTTGATATACGCCTGCAAAGCCAGTGCCGCTTTCTTCACCTGTTATAAACGACAGCAAGACAAAAATAAGAGACGAAATATACAGTAGATCAGAAATATACAGTAAATATACAGTTATTGTCTAAAGCTAAAGTCTCAAACTTCTCAACAGGAAACGATCAACCATGAACGAAAACTGTCCATGAAGTGCAAATAAACTAATACAAGCTAAAGCAAATAAACCAAAACTTAAAAATAAACAAGATGCAAGTTATTTAAGTAACGTGGCAACATGATGCATCGTTATTGCGTTTACAAGTATTATTGAGAGAATAACATGCAGACACACTGAATACAAATACAGCATAACATCAAACGGTGAGGAATATAAAATATTGATCGTTTACCTGAGAACGATCAAGAACCAGCTCGTCCCGCACAGCCTCCATCGCACACGTGGGTACGGCGCGACAACGCGCATGCGCACTTCCGCTACCGACGGCGCAGGTCTTTTACTTTGAAACGTTTTAAGGTTTCGTTTCTTTTTTGACGGAACAACTATTTTATTAATAATGAGCTTTAAAAATAACACCAGATTGCAATACGTATATTCTAAAAATGTAAATACTCAATATCTGCTTATATCGTGCGTTAACATGCGATCAATGTTGTCGTTTTAAACCAAGTCACATTCCCAAACGCAATATGAACGAAAGCCTCACGTTTCATTTCATTTCACGATTTATTTGATGTTGATGTTTTCACCACTTGAGTGCATGTGTCATTTAGTATGTAATGACGTCACAGTAACACACATTTACACCGTCATCTTGTGCATCATTACGTCTCTACCGTAAGTGTGTTTTTATTTAAAGGCCTGTTTTGACAATCACTACATTGCAAGGGTTGGAAAACAATACTGAATGTTATTGGCAAGCTTAGGCCCTGAATAGACCCTATTTCATGCCATGACCATAATAAACAGTCAGGGGTCTCTGACTACCTATATAATGCTGTTATAAAGTGTGACGTCATTAGAGACCCCGTCTTTTTGAAGGGGGCGGAGTTACAGGTGAGTTAATGCTGGGTGGGCCACACAGGTATGGCACTAAAAACGCAAGATTCCCTCCAACGGTAAATTTAAGCCAATGCCTTAAAAAGAAAATTGCATCCATTTTGAGATTTAAAGAGTAGAAGCGGAGAGAAACTGGCTTTGAAAGTTGGGCTACATGAGCGGCATAGCTGAGCTCTCAATATGAGAACGCCGTCACACCGAGCTTGTCTTTCTACATTAATGTTCTTCTAAAATTGATACTGTCATTTTGATAATGTCCTTTTTTTACGGTGACAGGATGGAACAGTCAGGAGGACATCCGGCGCCGCTGCGTCCTCCACAATCCCACAATGCACCTTGGCGGTCCCTCTCGTCGCATTTAGTCTTTCTCTGGCACCAACTTCAGCACTTTGCCAATGGCGATTGTCTTACCTGTTTAAAAAAAAGACCAATGAAGCAAATAATCCTCAACATTGAGTCCTCTCATCAAAACTCTTACCTTCGTCTCTCAAGGTAAAACGTCCCATTTGCGGGAAGTCTTTGAAAGTTTCTAAGCAGATTGTTCCGGTTGCCCTGAGGCGGGCGATGCACACCTGGTCTTGCTTGACAAAGCGCGGCCGGGTCTTGCTTTTTTCTCCTGTCTTCTTATCCACCAGACAGATTAAGGCCTATTTAAGAAATAAGTATTACACGTATAAACAACAAGAGCGTAAACGTTTCGGACGGTTACGGCAAATGTCTTACAGTTATCTGAATTTCCTCTATGCAGGTGTGAATGTGAAGCACGGCGTTGTAACCCGGGCATATGATGGACTTGTGTTCAATAATGACAATCTGTAAACGACAATGAAAAAAAGATTTAGGTCTTCCAAAGAACGCTTAAGTAACGTCTTTTAAAAATGGGGTTTAAAATCGATACCTGGGCGTCGAAAGTGCGGCCGGAGTGACAGAGGTTCTCGGCGTTGCATAGGATAAAACCTGGGAGAATCTCTTCTTCCTCTATGCCTTTAAGACGAAGTTTTAAGTTCTCACCGGGGCCGGCGTATTCGGTCTCCACATCATCGGACAGCAGACTTAACACCTCCACCGTGTGCTGTGACATCATAACCAACTCATTCTTTAACCCTTCCTTGTGGGCGTTCAACTAGTTGCTTCACATATATATGCCATGCCTTCCATGTCACAACAAAAACATTTGTAATTGTAAATAATGGGGGCAGCGTATCGTCTTACTCTGTTTGGCATCATGATAAGTTGCTGTGCTTTGCTTATGCATCCGGATTCCAGTTTTCCAAGCACTACGGTTCCCATGTCCTACAGAGCGGATAAAAACACACAACGCATGGAGTTAAAATGCATTATGGGAAAAAACGGATTGTTTATCACAAAAATCCCGTCAGCTGTCAATATTGTGGTTTGACGAACCAGATTAATTCAAAATGACATTATAATGGAAAGATTTATGATAAATTCTTGTACGTAGCTGGTTGCTACTTGGCAAAGCTTTAAAAACCTAAACTTAATCTCATTTTGTGTTTTGGATTGTGGAATTACGTAACGCCTCCCTTATTCAGTATCACTGGTACAAGATCTGCTAAAAACACGATTCCCTCCTTTCGTTATACTAGAGACTGCTGCCAAAATACTCCCCCACACTCCAGCATTTAAATCATTTTAGAAGCGTCATTATTAAACAGGAATAACAGCCGCATTTGAAGCGCTGAGACGTCTTGATAAAAACTAACATCTACGTGTAATATTTTAGCTAAATGGCAGCAGCTTTACTGTCAGATTTAAAGCCATTGGATGTTAAAATATTCAGGCCATATTTCATTTACCTTGTATTTGTCTACGATAGGCAACCTGATGGGACCATCGCTTGACCTGTTGAAGTTTGGGAGGCTGTCCAGGTGTGGGATGAATGGCAAACCCCTAAAATGGTTGCAGGTTCAAAAAATGCCTGTTGTCATTCTTGCTGTATCTAATATTACAAATACAGTGGTAGCCTAAAGTGATGTCCAATCTAAAAAAAACAATGTTCTCACCCTATATATTTTTTAGCCTATATATACCCCATATGTCCTCACCCTATATATATATATATATATAGTTACTTACGTGTACCAGGAGCACAGCTCAGAAGGTTCCTTCAGGTTAGCCCCGGTCAGCCCAGAACAGGGCATAAAATGAATGTCTTTCTTCGGGTTAAATCCTACCTTCTTCAGAAACGGCACCAACTTCTCTTTACACTCCTCATATCTGCGGAGAACATGATCCGTTAAAGGCAATTTTTCACTGCAAATCACTGCAAAGGCTGAATTTAGTCACCTGTCCAAACTCCAGTTCACAGTGGGGTCGTCCATTTTGTTGATGAGAACTATCAAGTGTTTGACCCCGGCGGTTTTGGCCAGCATCGTGTGTTCCCGTGTCTGACCCCCCTTTTCAAAACCAGTCTCAAACTCCCCCTTTCTGGCAGAAATGACCTTTAAAAGAGAGAATGGCACTTATTAGGGGTCTATCAACAAATTTGTTATAGTCTGGGAGACCTTGAGCAAAGACCGGGAGCTCACCAGTACTGCCAGGTCAGCCTGGGACGCCCCGCCGATCATATTGGGCACAAAGCTTTTGTGTCCCGGAGCATCTAGGATGGTAAAATGCTTTTTCTCTGTCTCAAAATAAGCTCTGCCAACTTCTACAGTTTTGCCCTTGTCTCTTTCCTCTTGGTTTGTGTCTAATGCCCAAGACAGATACCTGCATAAACAGATCGCCGATGTATTATTGCTACCCCACAAGCAGAAAGATTTCACTTCAGCACGTTTGTTAGGGGATAAATGTTTGGAATGCTCAGATAAGTCTCACCAAGTCTCCCTGTTCTTCTCTTTTGCCTCACGTTCATATTTCTCCAGCGTTCGTTTCTCCACCATACCAGTCAAATACCTTCACAAACAAAGTAAACAAGCATTTTGCAAATTCACATGTATTTTGTCTATAAAAGGTTTGTTATAACATGAATGACTGACTCACATGATCTGTCCACCAATTGTTGACTTCCCGGCATCTGTGTAAAATTAAAATAAACCATCAAACCAAATTTTAATTGAAGAAAATGAACGGCATTGTGGGAAACAAAACAGTCCAGTCAAACATACCCACATGACCAATAAACACAACGTTGACGTGTTCCTTCTTGGGGGCATCTGGTGGGGGTGGGGGCAGTTTTGGGATGGGCATATCCTCGTCCTCTTCCATCATTTCGTCCTGAGCTTCGTCGC